>VKOC01001795.1:0-72206 GCA_009364415.1 Spea multiplicata
AAAACAGAATAAGATGTTTTTTTCCCAGTTGCTACAGAAACTGCAACGGCGATAGATATGTGGAACAGGCCCAAGCCGAAGTAGTAGAGTTTCAAAGAGTAAGGGAATTTAAACATTCATGGCGTAGGCGTATCGATATCCTGAATCTAATAAGATACAAAGGACTGAGTGTTTAAGGTTAGGAAAAATAGGCAGACCGGGTTATTATCTGCCACCAAATTCTATGTTTCTATAACCCTTTGTATAGAGCTTGGTCATTTAACAGTATTAGGAATAATGTTTCTACTGCTGCAGTTAGTAACTACAGTGAATAATTCAGCAGAGCAGGTGGAATAAAACCTTCAAATTTATGATACATATTAACTTAACTAATGTTTCATTTAGAAATAGGGGTTATTACCCCAACTTCACACCGTAGCCAATAATGATAACAAACACATACTGTGACAGACGATATTGTAAATATTATTCAATAAATTGACTTGCTTCAACTGGTATTTCAAAAGGTTTTATTTAGTAATCATAGAACACTTGTTTTATGACCCTAAAACCCAAAGACAGTTAATCATGAAAAATAAAAGGCATTTACTGTATTTTTTCACTGTAAAATGTTGTTCATCTGACTGATGAAAGCTGTGGTTTACCATCTTCCTGAAATTAAAATTTCTGAGAAAAATGATTCATCAAATGTAATGCTATATGATAGCAGATCATTCATTCAAACAAGGTGTTCAAAACAAAAACAGTATTTTCTCGGAGAGGAAGTGAATAAAATAAATTATTTTTGAATAATCAAAAGAAAAAATTATGTGAGTAGATATAAAACTGGATATTTTAGTAACTAAAATAAAAAAAAAGTATACCAATGTTGTTAAAACAAATGTTAAAATTGCAATGTGCGTGTTTGGAACAAAAGACACGATTCACCAATGTTGGACTAGTGGAGTGAGAGTGAAGTAGATCACCTTTAATGAATTTACTTGCTTTGTATTTAAATATATAGCATGTATTTATTGAATTGTCTTCAGATGTGAAGAAGTGGGGGTGATCCAAAATGTGCCCGGTAAGAGCCACAGTGGAAAACCAGACCCTGAAATCTTTGAAGGAGGCCATTCCTAAAGGGTTATGCCTTCCCTTTCTTGCCTCCTTGACCGAAGCCAGCATGAGGGCTGAGTCTTCATGGTGTCCATCAGAAGTGCTATCAGGGGGACCACTGAAGTCTTTAAGTAGAGATGGAGGTCATAAGGCACTACTGCCTCTCCCGCCAACAAGGGCTGAATCTTCTGGGATCCGTCTCCACCATGGCATATTCAATGACCAAAAACCTAAATTATTATGTTTCCCTGGTATGGCTTACCTGGTATTGAATACAAATACGGATGCCTAAAAGCCATTAGGACATAAAAAAGTCTCTCCACTGACCTCCATAGTATGCTTACATAAAAAGACATTTCAAATAAGGGCTGATCTCTTGAAGCACATACTGCAGTATACATCACTCTTTACTTTTGTACTACGGCTCATACTTAAAATGTGCAATGTTTTGGAATCTATCGGCACAAACCAGGTGCAAAAAGGCAAACAAATAATTACTGAGCTGTGTGCTTTTGGGTTGATATGCAAATGTTTTACCCTAGCTGTTGTAATGCCTGGTATTTCTGAGAAGTTAGGTATATGAATATGAGATTAGTATAAATCACATTGAGAAATCCCTTACAGAGGTTGTTTGTGGTTTAAAATGAATAACAAAATGTAAAACATATACTAAGCAGGAATGGTATCTAATATATATAAATTAATAAGAAACAACTTTTTTTCTGATCCCCTATCTTACAATATGAGCCATGTCCTTGCAATTAGCATTTCACAGACCTTCTGTAGAAGCACCTATGTTAGTTGAGTGACCAACTAATTGCAATCTGTTAGTTGAATGCTGTTTTGCACCCAGAATGGAAAAAAAAGATTAAAATAGCAAAAAAATACAGATTCATAAATCATTCCTTTGCATCATATGTGTTGCCTACATGTGCAAGTATCGCTGTTTTTGACCCGTTTTCATGGAATGCACACACTGACCTCTGCTGTTGGGTTTTTGCATGCGCACTGAGAAAAACTTTAGTCCTTTGATCCCAGTTCAGCTTCACAGTCCCACCAATGTCTACGCTGGTTAAAACGAAGTGAAGTAACCCCTGAAGGAAATAATGAAGCGATAGATTTATTCTAAAGCTTATTCAACAAGCCTTTTAATAACTATGATAACCTGAGCAACAATGATAAGAGTAACAATGATGAGAGTGGTTGATTTACTGGATCTATTTACAGAATTCATTAAAAGCCTACGCTTTTCTTTTTCAGCAAACATTTACAGAACAGTACATAACTGACACTCTCAAGTAGATACAATGATGGGAGAATCCTCCTCTATAGCTTTAAGTGTAGAATGTAATATTGATAAATATTGGTATTGGTAAAATGGTAAATTCCGTATACGACTGGTCTCTAACTAATGTAAAGTGAAACGTATTACAGCCACTTAGGTGCACTTTCGCAGTTCAATGCATATATTTAATAGTTATTGGCCACATAACCAATTTTGTCTTCAAGGCGTCAGGTGCCTTGCAGTATTTGTGCACTGACGAGCTCAGAAAAATTATAGAAATAATAACAGAATGAAGATGTATCACTGATGTCATTTCATTACCTGGGTTGAAGTAGGATATCCTAAGCTGAGAAGCAGCGGAAGAGAATGTTTTGTCCTTGTGGTAACTTCAAAGATACCCTTTTCTCCTTTAATTGCGCTCATACTGAAATTGAGTGCTTTCTTATCAAATTCCATCCCTAGGTTGCCATTGTATGTGTTTCCTAAACAATGAGGCCAAAGAACTATTATTTATTTGCACAAATACAGATGCATATTTACAGGTCTCTATTTTTGCTAGAGCATAAATAAGTCTATTCTTTAACATTATAACATACCCTCTTTATGTAGCGCAGCCAAAAAATATATTACTTTTGGATAACCATGTATCTGGAAAGATTTGCTGTTGTGAACACTTCTAAAGAAGACCGTCCTGTCCTTCATTGTGCTTAGAGAAGCCACAGTATACGTGATTAACGTCTGTCCTCCTGCAACATATACCACCATCTCTTGCTTCTCATCTGTTGCTTGAATATCTACAGAAGTCTGAAATAACAACACATACATTAAGTACTACTTACACTTTCATTTAACTGCTTAAACCACCAAATTATATATGCTTTATATCAGTATCATGGTCCATGTGAAAGCCAAGGCCATAAAACACATACTCAATGGGTACTGACTCTTCATTGAATTTATTTTTACATGTTCTTGATGAAACATTATTTAATGGTAGTGTTCTGGTTGTGCAGCATTGACATGTGCAATGTATTTTGTATTTAGTCAATCCATTATCTGACTTTTTAGGGTGTCGCGGAAGGACCGGATCTCTGGAACATTAGATTGAAAACCAGGTCACTACTTTGGCAATACAGCTCTTTATTTGGAGATAATGAAGAGAAAGAAGACTGTCTTTATCTTACAAGCACTCATTGTAAACTCAAAAGAGCAGGACTGCCTTCTCCTTCTGTACCAATAACCTTTAATAGCCTTTTTTAATAGTTACTCCCCAACTTCAATATGCATTATAAAGAGCCAATACTAGATATGCTAGCCATGACTTTCAAATGCTCAAATCACCCGCCAACTCCTGCCACCGCTTGGCACAGAAAATATACATTTTAATGTTAATTTTAGAATTGAACCGAAATATTATTAGCATATGACAGCTCTTTCTTTAACTGTAATCAGATGTATCTAGAAGTCACCTGTATGGAAACAGGAACTCCATTATGTAGTAACCAGGGCCAGTTGTGTCGGACGCTCCCGGTCAAATTGGTTCTTGTTTCATTCCCCTTAGCTTGTAATGTAGCGCCAATGTTATATGTTCCATAGTGAGCTGAGACACTTAGGTTTCTTGTTTCTTTCAAATCAGCAACTGCCTAAATATAAAGATTAAAAAAAGACAGTCAATGCTATTGTATAATTATTAGCAATAAAGCGTAAAACACAAAAATCTTGTGGAAACATGAAATGACGATGTAAAAATACATCACCACATTTAGAAGGAATAACTTGTGCAATAACAATTACAGTAAAGTAAAGTATACAAAAGTATCAAAAAGAAAACATTACTCAAGTATTTATTTGGTATCCCGTGTCATTGTGTTTACTAACATTCAGCAGGTCAAATGTGCAAAATCATATATTTTAAAAGACCATATAATAAATTAAGCTTTCTTGAGAAAAATGAACTTTAATGAAGATATCTCCACTAGTATAGTGTTTATTTAATGATGTCAACTTCCAAAGTAATGCTAGTTCTACCTTTTCAGTTTGTTTAAAGAGGCACAAGCATTGTTTGCGCAGAACCACTGTTCTGTTCTCGGAACATTCATATACCTTAAACAAACATTTATGGCTTTACTAGTATTTCAAATACATCAGATGATTACGTGTGACATACCTGCATTTCCATTATATTTTCGAATCTCAAGTGCTTTAGTATTTCCAAGTTGTGCATTATTTTGTAATGGAAAGCAATGTGGTCATCCTTCTGAATAAAGCTCATTTCCTCGTTGATCTGTTTGATGAGTTAAAAGATATAATGAAAAGTTCTAAACTAAAAGGAATTCAAAATCACCAAACAAACACTCTATGGGCGTTCGATTTCAAATGCTTTCTGCATATAAATGTCTGCTATCAGTATTGATGAACAGAGTTTATACACATCCATGTATAATAATTGAAAAGTGCTGTAGCTCACCTAATGTAATAACTACCTAGAGCAATAAACAATAACATAGGTTATCCAAAATACATTATGAGCCAGTCAAGATAACACATCAGGTTTACATACATGCCACATAGACATTAATGCACTGACTGGTTATTTTTGAACGTAGCAAATCAGAAAGGCTATGAACACGACTTCATGCAGTCCAACGTTCCATAACCCAGACTTCTTTTAATCTCTAGAACAGTGACACTCCTTGGAGTCCAGATGATTTGGGCAGGTTCTAAATCATTGGACCATTTTCTACATGACTTTTGTGTGTGTGTATATTTCTATATATATAGAGGTCTCAACCTGATCCATGTTAAAAAGTTGTAAGGTCTATGGGTTAAGATAGCAATTATGGCCCATTGAAGGGTTTTAGTAAAATTAAAATGTTAGGTATCCTTGTTCCTTGAATTAATTTGTTCCAAAATAGTTTTACTGGCTGGCGTGCCCTAAGATCAGTTGAACAATTGTTGCACCTATGATCATGAGCTATTGTAAATTAAGTATATATCATATGTCTTGGGGTGTTTGGTGGCCAGATAGCTCTTTATTTGGAGATAATGAAGAGGATGTAGAGAAAATAGACTGACATTATCCTACAAGGTAAGCTATGAGGGAATATAGTCTCCAGACCTAAAAATGTTTTGATGGAGGCCCATTCACGGTGGTGAAATGGTCTGGAGATTTTGTTGGGCTTATCATCTTGGAATTCTGCTGTGAAGAAGAGCTGGTAAGATGTGTTTCAGGCAGAAATATTGTCCTATGCTAGATGCTTTGAGAAAAGCATCAGATGTTGTAGTCAGATTGGGATAACTGATTAGCAGGTTATCTATAAATAGAAAAAGGTCATCTGTGAAAGCAGAAACTTTAATTTCTTGGTCATTGGTTCTCACCCAATCAAAGGGAATTTATATCTGAGTGTGACAGGGTGCTCCACTCCACAGTTTACCTCCAGCAGGTGGGGAGTCCAGTCCGGGTGTTCTGGATCTCCCAGGTGGGTCATCGCCTGTTGGCAATGAGTAGCAGGATGCAGCTACAAAGTTCCCTGTGAGGGATTCAGGCAGTGTGTAAGACTGCATTTATCTCCACTAGGGGTTACAGCAATATTTTGTGTGAAGAGAAGGTCAATTTGTTTTTTTTGTTGGCAGGGGGTGAGCCGCCCAACTATAGTCAGTGAGAATTGTTAGTGCTAAGAGAGCAAGGCTTTTCTTTTGTTTATTTTACATTTTATGTTTTGTTTGCCAGACCTGTTTAATCAAAAGGACTGTAACACTGGAAGCAGTACAACCTGGTGTGGTATTTCCATCCCTCAGACTGTGTGGTTATATGATCTCAGCTCATATTGAGTGTCCTTCACCCTGTTAGTATAGTTCTACATCAATGATAGCCATTCAGTGAAAGGTATAATTTAGAATGTAGCATAGTAATTACCTGTTTATCATCGAGACTGAGCTGGATGGATCTTTTATATTGCTCAGTGTTTCCTTCTGTTGTCAAGTCCACCATGGTCCTCGAAGGCAACCCCAGAGCTTTTGCAGGATGAATATTGTGAGTGAGAACTGCATCCAACTCTTGCTTTTTCTGTTCATTACACATATACAAGAGGATGAAATGATAATTTATAAGGAGTGAGGATTATCCAACACTATGCTAGAATGCACTTAAGTAGTTAAATCATGCTTAAATTGCGGAGATAAATAATTGTGCATGCAATATGTTGGAAAAAATGTGAAAATGGTAGGGCTATGGTAAAAAAGTAGCCATCAGCTATGACCTGCTATTGTCCTAAAGAAATGGGAGTTGTAGACAACTATCTATTTACACCTTGTTAATCTGTGTATACACTACAGTCTTATAGCAGAACTGTATACAAATACTTCTAGAGGAAAATATTTAGAATCTTTGAGGTTTTAAACCCTTTGGCATCATTATTCTGCCTTATAAGCAACATTTGGCAAATGACCAATTCAATCACGTATGAAACAACATGACGAAGTAATATTTGTATGTATATTGGTATGCTTCTAATGCCAATAATGTAATCTGGAACGTATACATGTTTCATGTATATTGGTTTAATTTTCTGATGTTTATTTAAAACCATTAAACATTATGACAACATTTACAGGGAGGGAGGCAGGGGCATTGCCATGGTTAATCCTAGACCAGCTCCCTGCAAATAAACGACTTCATCTCACACTGAAATGATGGGTTTTTCAGAAGGGCTACAAGCTTATTTGAGGATTTACTGTACCTCAGTTGCTTTAACAATTAGGATTCCTTGTAATGTACTTTCATCAACAACAATTAACATTTGTGAATCCAGGTTTGATTTCTTGTTTACGACAATATAGCCAGAACCCTCTATTTTCATTGGTGCACCAAGGTCCTGTAACAAAGAAAAAAAATTACATTTCAAAAAAATTAATTTGTCATTTTCCGCGAATCTTCTATTGTATATTGTCTGTGTTATGTTTCGGACTTGCGATAAACAGTTTCAATGATAAAAGAGGTGGCTTTTTACCGAACATTTACTTTACATACCATTCAATGATGGTCCATTCACTTACATACATTTTACCCATGGAATACCTGATGAGGTGCACCACAATGCAATGGAAACCCCATGGCAATATAAAACCAATCTGTCAAAGCTAGGGTCCCACTGAAGCCCACGGGCTCTAGGCAGTCACCTAGGGTACCTAACGGTTCTGATTTGTAAAGTCAGATGAATGGTGAAAGCTCTACTTGGACAACCCCAGCATACACACTATACATTGGATAATTATTTACTCTTCCTACAGCCAAATTAACTAGTGGGAATTTACCCATCAAAATCAGGACTGCAAAACAGACTTACATACTTCTTCCCCCTTGTTCTATATGCAAGTCTGTGCCAACAGAGCTTGCACTCCTCCCTGGTCAGAGGGAGACATCAGATCTCCCAAACCACCCCTGCCACACATTATAATGGTGATTTAATTCTCAATTCTCATGACTCAGCTCACCCCTCTTTAAAATATCATTTCTGACATACTGTATATATCAACAAATTAACCAATGCTAAAATAGTAACCATTTTTACAGTTTTTTATTATTAAATAAATCTGTTTTACCTACCTGGACAGTTTTACACTTGTTCTCCAGAAGCATTTTCCACTGAAGTTTGTGATCCGTGTGAATATCTCCCTTTACATCAAATGCACATTTTCCTGACTTTAAAAAAATGTCAACATTATGGTTTGACTGTTTCCCAACAACAACCGACAGCATCGTTTCTTCACTCAGTCCCTTCAGCAGTGGCAGGTTATGCCTAAACACCATCTCCACTTTTAGTTTTGGCTGACACCCTGACCTTATTTGAAGTTCAGACGTGTTTCCGTTGAACGTAAGAGCACAGAGAAGTTCTGCTTCGCAGCCATTGATCATAAGAGAACCATTAACTTCAGATTGTGATGGGATATTCAGATCCTGTCAATATAGCAAGAAAAAATGGCAAGTTACATTTAATTGGAATATAAGACAATTTTAATATGATTTCACTAAAATTGAAATTCAGCTAAAAGGTCAGTAAAAACTCATAGAAATATAGAAAATATAAATTAAGTTTTTGACCTTAATGGCCACATGCTTAACGTATCATGTCTCTCAAGTGTCACAGTTTTCACAGATGGCAGTCCAGATTTTCAGGCACCGTCCCACTGTCCTCATAGATGCCCCACTGTACCACTTTTGCTGGCAGTAGAGATCATGGGACAGTTTGGAACAGCCTCTGAACTACCCTGACATGGGGCTGTAAAATAACTGGACCACTTTGCAACTCTCTGCAGCTGAGCGTCATGAAGTGGCGGATATGGAAGGCTGTGGTCCTGCCCTGACCACGGCCCTCCCAGGTGCGTCCGCATCTTCACCAGCTCTAGACACCACAACGCAGGTGTTCCAATGTGGACACCTGAAATGTTAGACACCTGAACACACAGTATGAACTAGTGTTAAACCATTCCTATAATGGATAAATCATTACAAATGCCTTTGTAATATCGATGTTACTCATTTGATTCTGTTCGTTAATTACTCTATTGTGAGTTGAAACAATCAACATATGTATGGTACCTTTAATAATTTACAGTCTGTGTCTGTCTGTAAAATCCATTTTGTTGCATTGCTGGATGTGATATCTGTCTTTACGTTAATCTTGCATTGTCCAACTCGTATGGAAACCAAGCCACCAACAGACATTCCAGTAAATGCAGAGAACACGACTTGGTTTGCCCAGGGAATGCCAAGGTTAATTAAATGATCCATAGAGTGATTGAGTGAGCCCTGAATGGTGTAGGGGTTACATGATGTTTTTAGATTGAGCTTGGCGTCTTTCCCTTCATACTCTAGTCTGAGAGAAATACCCAAATCACATTGATTCTTCTGGAATGATCCATTCAGATGCAGGTTCTTTGGGAAGTTCAGTTTCTAAAAAAAGGAAACGAAAGATGATGAGCGCACTTATCTGTATCTATCTATCTATCTATCTATCTATCCATCTATCCATCCATCCATCCATCTATCCATCCATCCATCTATCCATCCATCCATCCATCCATCTATCCATCCATCTATCCATGCATATCCTCTTTCCACCCACATGGCCTCATTTCTGCCTTAGTCACTGTAGTGCATGGATCATTGGAATAAATCACACATACTGAAGGATTCTAGGTTTATCTATAAGTTATTCTGGTGCAAAGCCTAAAAAATTTCATTATCACCATTTCAGGACCATTCTATTGATTGCTATAGTCATAAAATCACTTTTAAATAACTATCAGTATGTCTTCCGGTTATACAATTTATTTCAAAATGTGTTTCTTTATGGTGACATGTTTAAAACTAGCAAAAATACATACAAAATGTTACGAATAAAAGGTCTTGATTTGATCTACTTCATGGTTGTCTGTTACAGCAAAGCTTTATCTAGGGAGTTCTCAGAGCTGAGGAGGAATCACTGGAAAATATTTTATTTGCGGCTACGGACATAATTATTTTACTCTCTGGAAGAAATTGTACAGACAATAAATACTCTAATTCAAAAATGTATATTTACTAAATGTATCTAAATTTGATTACCTCAAGATAGTTGCAGGAGTTAAGCAGCGATGTAGTCCAGTTCAAGGAGGACATGTTACCTCCATTACTGTCAATTTTAGCTTCGCAAATGGCTTTAAACAAACATTTTCCAATTGTGACATCCAGCAGAGCACCATTTCTGCCTTGCCGGCTTGTAGAAATCTTTATTCTGCTGTCCTTGCCGATTCCCAAAGCATAAAGCTGAGAAAATGTGTGTTTCAACCCAATCTCCATGGAGTTGTGCAAACCAAACTCAGTATTTATATTGATCCTAACAAACGCATCGCCGGAGGAGGCTAGTCCAAACAAACTTGTTTTGTAGCCATTAGTCAAAAGTGATCCATTAAAGACAGCTTTCACTGGAGCTGAAATCTTAAAAAACAAAGCATATCATAATTCCAGATCATACAAGAGGACTGAAAGATTATACTTCACAAGGACGTCAGCCAACGACCCAACTTAAAAAAAAAGATCTTAATATTTTGTATGTATATACATATATATTCCAGATGACGTATATATACTGCCCTATATAAGGGTCCAACCTCCACATCCTAACTACATTGCTGAAAAACGTAATATTCTAATATTACCTCTGATGTTTTTCTTGTAAGCTCTCCATGGCAGTGCCCATACAGTAAGTTAGCAGAGAGTTCTGTATTACAAATCACCTAAAATATAAAAAAAATGTTAATAATTGCTTTATAAGATGATTGCAGGTGACAGATGCTTTTTCTGGGACCTCAAGTGGTCCACAGTAAACACATCTTTTGAATTTCCCCCTGGAATTTAACTCAACAAGTTGGGATGGCATCAAAGGGAGAAGGCTATTGGGAGATCAATGCTACTAAGTAGGACTACTATGCTTATCCAAGGGTTATGATTAATTATGTATAAATTATGCATATAATGGATACCTTGAAATGATAAATTCTATCATTACTAAGGTATGGTGATCAGCATTTTCAGATTTTACCACAATTTTATACTCTATATTTTATAACCTTATATATTTGAATTATTAAACATTTGTTTTGAAATACATACAGAATCACTTTTCAAAATTAAATCCCCCAAGCAGAGGAAGCTCTTTGATCTGATTAGTTAGTTATTGTTGAAGTGGCATTCATTGAAAGAGCAGCTACCTCTCCATCAGCACCGCTTTTCAACCTCCATTTAGATAAAGACACAAAAACAAGCCATTTGCTACCGGCAGGTACTCCAGGCGTATCATTGCTATTTTTTCCCACACAGACTGCTACCAATTAATAACAACGATCTTTGGGAAGCATTACTCTGAGTTGCAATAATAGATGTGCTAATATAGTTAATGAACATGACCTTTCAACTACCCCACAATCCAACATGCACTGCAAAGAAGGACGAATGACACTAGTAACCAGAAAAACATATGTAGTGAGTCTTTCGGGTTCGAAGCCAACCTTTATAGTTGATGGAATGATATTATTTATTGAGCTGATGTCATTATGTAGAGAAAGAATTATTTCAGATGCAATTCCGGTGTTTTTTCTGTATACTTCAGCTTTGATAGCTTCATCTTCTACAAGAACAGACACTCCTGATAAAAACCTTTTGCTTGAGCCCTTAAAAATACAAAAATACAATATTCATGTTTTTAGCATGTGTGTGTATAAGAGTGAGTGCGTATGTGTGTTAGAATGAGTATGTATGTGTAAGTGTGTTAGCATGAGTGTGTGTGTTAGTGTAGCTTGAGTAAGTATGCATTAGTGTATGTAAATACTGTATATGTGCCAGTGTGTAGGTTATTTACCAATGGCAAGAGGCAGATGGGGCCACTTGGCTTTACCAAACACACCCCCTCAGCCCAGAAGGTGCCAGCCCTCCTTGAACAGCCTCTTAAAAACGAATCCCAATTGCTACAAAAATGAACCATATATCTCTACTCTTTTAGGTCTATTGGATAAAAAATCTGATTTGTTCTGTCCCACTGAGATGAATTATTTACTAGTGAACTTTTGAAATAACTTTTGATTTATGTACAGAACATCACTAAACCCTTAATATCAATTATTGAAATAAAATGACATTTTCTACACCAATAAATAATCTAATTAACATTTTTGCACACACCAAAAAAATAAAGAATGTTAATTTTTGAATAGCAGACCCAAATAAAATCAGTTCATGCATCCACTCATGTATGGAAATGTCTACAACGATATGGTTTAAGCATGAAATGACGGTTTAAGCATGAAATGATGCATACAACAAGTTTTTGCAGATAGATACCTCATAGTAGCAAATGCCGTCCACACTGTACGGGATTCCATGATCTTTTAATTTCTGGACATTGTGCTTTAGTTTAGTAATTAGCTGGGACTGGGTTGAGTTTCTCTCTATCCCCATTGAAGCCACAATTCTACTACTTCCGTTTTCCAGCGCTGAGCTAAATGTTCTATTATTACTTGTATTGTTAAGCGTAATCTCGATTGTGCCTTCCCTGGGAATTCCTGCAAAACACAATGGAAATAATTTATGTTAGTCCCCAAAACTACACTGCCCCAATCAGAGACACCTTTGGAACTATCTATTTTGTGATATAATCTACATCTACTCTTAAATATTTTCACTTTTGTCACAATTAGTACTTATTGTGTTTTACTTCCTCTCTTGAGCTCTCTCCTCTAACCTTGACCAGTTCTTTCACATATTTTAAGACATTGTCCCATTAGTTCATATATAACCTGCATTTCAGCAAATCCCTACTTGGGAGAGTCTCAAATCGTATTAATATTATCAAAGATGAAAAACTTGTACAGGCATATCAGACCCACCTGGCCAACAAGGGCAGTCAAGAACCAGGACGCACGATAAATTGCCCCATGCAATTTAGTCTCAAATTTGAACTCACTTGTGCTATTACATAGAATATGGGACATCTTCTTTATTGGCCACATTCATTTAAAATCTCTCTACAGAGTGGGTATTGACTGGCCGGCAGATTATTTAAGCATTGTCTGAAACAATATCATATATTTTTATAGTATTTTTTCCTCCGTTTTGGTAATCTCTTGGGGGTCACCCCAAGTGTAAAATCGAGTCCAGAAATGGACATCCTTGCTTATCGTGCCTAGTGGGATAACAGCCACCAATTATACTAATTTATTAGTCTCATGGGGTTAAATCTTGGTTCGCTGCCTCCTTAAGGCTAAAGGATATTGGAGCCGAAAATTGTTGGTTGAAGCTCCTACACTTACTCTGTCAAGTGTAATCGTGGTGTTTTTATAATAGTTGTTGGCTACCTTGTGCAGAGGAAATTTGCTTCACATTTTAGTTCTATGCTGTCTAATACAAGTGTTGTCTGTTCTTGGCTGATTTATACATTATTGTGTGCTTCACCACAATATGACATCATATCCTGTTAGGTTATGAAATTGAACAAAGGTGCGTGGGGAGCTTGGATACTATACAATGCATCATTTTCAACATGTAGTTTTTCACCCAGTACATCATCAAGCACAGAATAGATAACACATGCACCTTTAAATTATATTGCTCTTTAATTAACTCTAGCGTACATTAAGGAAAAAAGCTATTCCTTTTAACATTTTATACGTTTTCAAGCTATACATTGCGGTCTTAAAAATACATGCGACTCTCAATCATATTTTATTTATGGATGAGCAATCTAGAAAGTATAAAATAAATATTTCATCTTCTCTGTTTACCTGCATTCTGTAATGGGATTATGTTGTGTGACAATGTCCCTCTAATCCCGTGTTGCTCTTGATCTCCAGCATTGGAAAGGTCCACACAAAGCAATCTATCATCCACTAGAAAGCAGATTTGCACATTTTTCTCCAAATCCCCTAGATGTAAACTAGCTCTGAGTTTCGTTTCTGCTGGCAGCGCACTGGATCCGTTTTGGGTCACGCTGAAAGTAACATTGCGGAGGCTGGTATTATCCCATTCCGTATTCCGATTTCGAAGATTAATTTGGTACAACTCCTGATTCTTTTGAAATGTGATGTTACCTGCAAACAGACACAAAATGACTAGCAATGGCTTTCCTGTTTTCGGTGTAATTAAAAATATTGTTTAAACCGATGACGCAACATGAATACTTATATAATCTGTATATGTACCATCCAAAAAACATCACAAGAGATTCCATGGCACTATTGCAACAGGGGAGGGTGAAAATATTAACATTAAGACTAGGATTATACAAAAGTGACAATATTATTAATGCATGTTAAGACATATTGGTACGGAAGAAGAAAGCCCTGTTCTTATGAGTTTACAGTCTATGTTTACGTTTTACAACAAATCCATATAATCCAGAGCAAGTGAAGAATTATAGAATGTAACGGAAAATAGGAACCATTGACTGCATCTAATTCGGGGGCATGACCATTATAAAGGAGCCTGGTTACCCATGTGTTGGCGCAGGGTTAACCCCAAGTCACGTTTGAAGGTCTGGGAAATGGGCTGGGACTGGAATGGAGTGACCAAACTCTGCTCACTCGCCACGGGGAAGTGAGCATTTCATCTGGAGACTCCGGAGCCACATGCTAGCAGTAATACCGGCAGCATGTAAGTGTCCAGTGTACGTGTGTAAATGCATATATAAGATATACAAGACACTTACCCTCACATATATTTTTCTTTTGCTTAAAAGATCCATCAACAACAAGATGTTGCGGTATCATTGTCAATTCAACCATGTTGTGCATGAGATTTCCCTTTAATGATAAAACCAAGCCAACTTTCAGATCCTTGGATCCCAAGAGATCAATCAATGCAGTTCTGCCATTGACATTCACCTCAGATAAAAGAGAAAACCTAAAGAAATAGAACATTTTCAGATCCCAATAAGACTCATTTGGTTCACAAAAAATATAAATACATATGACTTGATTAGTATGCAGCAATCTCTATTTCTTTATTCTATATGTAGAAAAAAGAAATAAATCAATGACAGCGATGCTATACAATACAACTTTAAATAAACTATTATTATTTAGTATAAACATGTATATTACCTTGTAGGGTAGGCTTTTCCTATTATTTGTAAATGGGCAAGCTTTGGGTAATCCACAATGGTTTGATGCAAAGATGCATTAAGACCAATTATTCCAATATTCTTCTTGTTGTCATTATTCACATCAACCTCTATTAATATCACTTCTTCATCACCCCAATGGATGGAAAACGTTCCATTCATATTTCTTGCGCCATTCTTTTTCCCTGTGGCGTGCAGCTAAATAATAGGAAATCATTAGGGAACAGGAGTTTAAGTTACTACAAGAATGAAAAAACTTGAATTTCATAACGATGTAAGATGATTTTCATGTTAAATATTTTTATTCTAAAAGGCAGGCATATTAAGTCCTAAACACAAAGCATCTCTCATAATATTAAATCATTTCATTATCCCTAGAAAAAAAATAAATTTACCTGGATTTCTTGAGGTATATTCAACTGATAGGGATGCGCGAGTTTGGAATGAATTCCTATTTCATTCAATGATTTATTTAACTGAATAAGTAGCTAAAATGAGAAAAACACCGTAGTTTTAGATTTATTAGTAGTTTCCTTTCAATTATTAATTCATTCAATTATTAATATCACTGAAGAATTGCATCGTCGGGACATATACTCTATTTTTGCACAACATTTTATTTTATTATCAATACATTGATCAAGGGTTGAGGTTATTAGAAAGTAGCTCAATGTCAAGTCTACACAAGACACTTCAATCTAGTTGAAGCAGAAACATTATTTCTTATTTCTTCCCTCTTATATAGGCTGCCTGAGCCAATAAACATCTATCAACAATTTAACAACAGGGCAGATATAAATTAATGGGAAGTGGTAAAATCGGAAACCCTGAGAAAAAGTAGATTGACACCTTTCCAAAAAATAGAGGTTTCAGCAGGCTGGGACTGGCCATCTGGCAAACGTCTAGTGCCAACGGGCGAGGGTCGCTTACTTTTACTGCAGATTCAGTTTATTTAATGTGCAGCGATGTGTTGGATAAACACAACCACACACGGCACAAGTGTAAGTGCGTAGCATGTGTATCCAGTAGGCAGTCGCACATTTATTGGCCACTGGCCTTAAAGTACAGAACCAGTTTAAATTCACCGGGTTATAATCCACCTCCTCGCTTGATCATTCCAATAAATACTCTAGCGGTACCTGAGTACCTGGGTATCTAGAGTAACCTGGATTTTTTAGGGGTTACCATGAAATCCTCAGCGTTTGAAATGGCTTATCTCTGTTATTTCAGCCCAATTACAGATCATGAAAGTAAAGAAGAATCTAACATTCATAAGATGCCAACCTCCAAAGTATCGTTTGTGTTTAGAATGACTTTTCCTCGGACACCGTGATCAAAATCGCCCTGTTTTATTTGCCTTGAGAAAATCTCTCCATCAAAGATTAAAGTACGTGGAAACCTTATCTGTAATAAAAAATAACACACATTATAATGACAAGTGTCGTATTGAGATCATGACAGGTGTCATTTTACTGCCATAGAAAACATCAATTGAACTCCCTAGCTTGCCAACTAATTCTTTTGTCTGAATGCTCATTCACATAAAAACAACACACAAAATGTTGTGAAGCTTTTTTGGTTTCTATTGCAACAATATGTCAGCAAGTGAAGTTTTTTTTACTGTTTCACCTGATTCCGCCATCTTTCCAACTAAAGTGTCTGTGTACATCATCAATAAAGAACACATACATAATATGTACTTCATTCTTCGTGGCATACTTTCTACAAGATGCTGGAAATATTCCTCAGAGATTTTGGTCTGCCATTTGCTGCCATGGCTGATTAGCTATTTGTGTTAACAAGCGATTGAACAGGTGTACCTAATAAAGTGGCCAGTGACTGTATATATATATATATATATATATATATATATATCACATATATATATATAATTGTTTAGGGATTTGATGGGATCGCTAAATATTATCCTACTAGTGTATGCGTCTAAACTTTGATTACCTGAAGAGAGTGTGTTATATCCATTTGTAAAACACGCCAAATTTTTTTCTTGCTGGATTTGTTCTCCAATTTGCCTTTCAAACCAAAAGCAGCTTTCTTGTTAGTCTTCACTGTAGCTTCAAACTCATATTTTCCCTGAAAGGCAAACAAGTAATAATTTCCTTCTGTAACTAAATGCTTAGGGGAAGGGTATTTTTAAATAGATATTTAAGAGATGTGGAAATGAATATGAGCCGGAGATTGATCGTGATTTTCCATTAGATGCCAAAAAAAACTTACACTGGGGTGCCTTTTAGTAGATATACACATGTCAGTGTTGTTGGGTAAAACCTTCAGCTTGAAGGGATGAGTAAAACCAGCGCAGATCTGAAAAGTATAGTAAATTAATAATGAACATGACATACTAATAAATATTCCTGAGGTTTTACAGGCGTGTACCCAGATATCGATAAGGTCCTCTGTGTGTTCTACCTCTGCCCTGGGAGTAAGAATTAGATGTATGCAAGATTTGTGCCCAGGGATGCAAAAAAAACCCAATTTCTGACCGTCAACTTTCATTGTGCATATCATTACTCCCATATGAACACATGCTCCACCATTCAATAAACAATACATCAAAGCATGCCCAAAAACATTTACAAAAGCAACCCATACTGCTTACATAGGGATTGTCTGTATGGTAACCAAGAACAACAGTCTGGATACATTCTTCTACCCCATCCAGAAGCAGTTTGGTTTCCAGCATGTACTGCCTTTTCCTTTTATCCACTGTAAAAGTCTCCTGGAGAACAATACTCTGTGGGACGGGCAACTTAAAGGGATGTCTGGGGAGAAAACAACAAAATAAAATCACATATCAGAAAATATGCGATTAGCATACAATATACGATGTCTACAGTATATACTTTGTATGAAATTGTGTAGCCAGACAGAACGCTTTAGTAGCCAGCATGAGGTTATATCACACAAAAGGCTAAGTACCCGCAGAAAAAATGGAGCTATGGCTACTTGGCTCCTGTGATTTCTCCAATACGTATATAAAGTGTTATTTATGCACACTTATTCATAAACTCATGACATGGCAGAAAGCACAGCCAAGCTGCAGTAAGGTCCTCAAGAATACATTAAGCATTTAAATAACTCTATTTAAATTGCACATCGAGTCAGCAAGGGCAGTACAAAGACCAGATTTATATTGTACTATAAAATTCTTGGGTTAATAAGTACAATTAAAAGCAACACTTCATTGAAAAGATAATTAGCTATTGTATTTTACCTATAAAATGTCCAAAACCAATATATCAGAATGGAAGAGGTGTTGGCTAGTGCTACTGTATATTTTAATAGAAGCAAAAATTAAATCATCATTTTTAAAAATATATATTTTATTTTTTGACAAAGTAAGGGGATCAAGAGGGTGTCCTTGAAAATACACAGCAGGCAAGTGTCTTATTTTACCCAGGACAGTTCAGACTCTTTGGCACTGTACCTCTGAGCTACCCCATTGTCCCACTCTTGTGGGCAATGATAATTGTGGGCTGATTGGGGAGATCAGAGGTCCCCCCCCCCCGATCAGCCCACTGATCTTTCAAATTGAATGAGGTCACCAAGATTCTCAATCTCAGCCCCCAATACCTACTGAAGTGGGGTATCAGGATATGATGTCATATCCCGGCCCTCTGTATTAGCAGATCGCTAGGTGCATGTAAGTTGTCTTTGATGACCCGCTCCTGGTTATGGCACCAGTCACACCTTTTTGTTATACCATCATTGTTAAAGGTATGATGTCAGATTACAAGGACATACTGTGTATTCAACATCCCTTTGACAGTACAGATGTGTCAAGATTGTCGTCGAAAAGAGCTTGAACCCCTTCCTTAAATTCCCTAACCACCCTTTCCATTACACTGTACAAATAATCAAACCATATGGTTGGAAAGATTTCGTTTGTTTGCTTGCTTATAAATAATTTCTAAAACAAATCATCACCAAGAGTTTTCTATTAAAAGGAAAACCAGCGTGGTAACAGAATTTGATCATCGGTAGCTGTGTTCTCCATTAGGTCAGGGTGTAAAACTCCAGGACATGCAAATAGCCCACAACTATAATTTTAGTATGTTGTTGATGTTTATTTGGTTTGGAGAACATGACATTGGTTTGTGGTCAGCAGAAATTCAATCCATGCTGAATAAAAAAAAGGATTGCAAAATCCTAAAATGCAAATACCGCAGCCTATTATAATAATCAAATCTGATCACAAACCAGCAAACTTTACATTTTAAATTTACATTACAACATTTCAATCATTTAAGACATACAAGACCTGAAATGAAGTAATCCTTGTTTCTGATAAAACAACTTTTCTTTTTTTACTTCTTCTATCTGTCCATCCAGCTGTAAAACCAGCGGTGGGATCTTCTGGTCTGTCCACATAGTCTTGACGGAGAAATTAGATTTCTTTGGCTAAAATTCAAGGTAGATTTAAATATTATGAAAATATGTTGAAATAAACTAATTTTCTTAATTTTCTCCTTGACAAAACATAAAGTGCACTCTCCATTATTGTCCAACAATAAATCTTAGGAGAGCTGTTCCTTTTTTTTTTCTCTGAAGATTTAATCAGATATAAAATAAAAAAAAACATTTCAAGAAGCATTTTCTCTTTATATGGCAAACAAAAACATCAGTTACTATTTTCACGTGGCAATTAAGTATTCGGGCATGAATGAGACAAAAACGTTATGAATGAGAAAATTTTACTGGATACAATTTGTGGGGGAAACAGTTTGGAGTATCAAACAGTACTTGGAGTGATGTTTCTAATGCTGCCTTTAGTTAGCATGGTGTTCAATTTAGCTCCTTTAAGCTACCAACAGCATCTAATTGTCCCCTTAGGCATACATTACTCTGGTACAAAACGTGAAAATGGGAAGGTGTTAGAATGAAATAAATTATCCATTTGGTTTTAAATGAGGTAATCAGGAAAACCATTGCAACACATCCATTCAAAAATACAGTAAGGAAACCATCACTACATACCCATTCCATACTTCTATAATCAGCCGTCAAGTTAAACTCCAGCTTTGAACCCTTGATTTTAAAGCAAAATGATTTCATTTTCTCATTGTTCTCCAGGTGAACTTCATTCTTAATCAGCTGATTCCACAGTGACACCATTTCACTATAACTTCTGAAAGCATTGCCGCCAAAGACATTTACAGTTGATGCCTAAAAACCAATGTTTATGTCAACCAATAACTCAATATACCAGAAATAAGACCACTATGAGGAAAATGAGCAAAATAAAATAAAAATGTAGCTATTTCTAATGCATGACGATTGAGCTTGCGAGTTGATGGTATTGTCAAACACATTTTCCTTAGGTTGGCAAAACAAGTTTAAGGTGTAGAAGAAATTAAGCTAATTAAGCTATCTGTTTGTCATCAGGCTGCCAAATTTGAGTCATCCTTGCCATGTTCCACCATCGTTCACTAATATGATAATAATGATATTTACATAAAATCAGATTACTGGTCTGACAAATATACGCATTACAAGAATTTTTAAGAAAACATTTTTTGATTATATTAACTCACCAACAGCTCCCCATATTTACAAAGCCAGCAAATTGTAAAATAAGAGAAGGACAAATGTCAGAACAAGACATGTTAATTTAAAACTAGAGCGTCAAAGGCTTCAATATAATGTGAGGAAGTTTTACTGTGCTGCAGGGGTGGTAAATAAGTGGAACTGCCTCTTAACAAAAGTTGTAGAGGCTAATACAGCAAAGGGAACTTAAACATGCATGGGATAGACATAAAGCTATCCTGAATACAAGACAAGACCAACGAATGATTAAGATTTCAGTCCTTACAGCATTGGCTGAATGGTTCATATCTGCTGTCAAGTTCTATGTCACTAAGTGAATTTAAACCTGACAAATACTGAATACTAATCTAATATAATATTAAAGGCTTTTGTGTTGCAGCTCCATAGCAATGCCTCTAAATTGCCTTAGTACACACAATTATATTGCAGCATAAGAAGAATAAACAAAATTAACAGTAGTGATGGGACACGTAGTACATCCGATGCCCCAAAGCCAATACGAACTTTGCTGAAATTGAGATATTATCTGACAACTACTGGGCTATGAGATTCGGTGAAGACTATATGGGTCTGAAAAATTATTGTTAGAAATGATTGTAATTATTCCAGTGGATAAACAGTAAACTTAAGCCTTACGTGCTTGGTTAATCCACAAAATAGCAAATAAATTAATGCACTTTTAGTACTTTCTTCAGTTAGGCAACTATGTTTTCCATTCAAACATTACAAAGAACTTCAAGTATTTCTTTTATGTGTCATTATATATAAAACATGACATAACATTCGCAAAGTAAAACAATCTTAAACTGGGACTGACTCTTAGGTATGTAACCGTAGGTGTGTGTATATGAATTCTCCCCTCTTTCTCACTTCCTTTGTCTTTGTGGAACATTTCCAGCACAAGGTTCTTGATGGAAATTGCCTTCCCTGCGGATATTTCCATGATGGTCTGGTACGAGTAGCGCTGTGGCTGATAGCATTTGATAGCTGAGTACAGATATATCCATGGTGTGTCCATACTGAAAGCTCCTGAGCAGAAACAATAAATGACATATAAAAGTACCGTGTGTAAGAACATAAAGTTAGCCATTATTTTGTGGCATGTTGAAGTTTAGTTCAAACCTCATCCTAATCTGGCCTTTAGAGTCTGTGTAGGTCTTAGTCAAAGTCTTATTAATTTTTCATAACTTAACGATACCTTATTACCCTGTTTTCCCCATACCCAATTTCTGAGTATTGGGGATTTTGGGAAATCTGGGGAGATCTTCTGCTGTTAAATTGAAGGAAGTCTCTGATGTTGCAGCATAGACCTCCATTGCAGCTCCTACATGGCCACCCTACAGCACTCTGAAGCTGAGCATTGTCCCACTTCTCTCCTCCTTGAGGAAACATCTCCATGATCTTAAATGGTCAATCTAAGCCTAGACTAATTTTTCATTGCAAAACAGTAAATAAAAGCCACATATTCACTCCTGGAAATATATTCCCACCAGGGAAGCATTATATTCTAACATACGCAGGCATCTAGACTTAATCATATGTAACATAAACTTGTTCACATGCATCAGTGCTAAGAGCATAGTGCAAGGACCATAGAACAGTTCTGATCAGGAAAATTACTGATGGCAGCATTAGCGAGGTAGAGCTATGTTTTATCAACTCTTTGGGCATACAGATTTAACTATTTTGGAAGATTTATTTTCAATATTTGTCTATATTGAAGTATAAGATCACCTACTTGGTTGATGCTATTTGGATTGGGGAGTCATTGTACCAATTCTGCAGCTATAAATTACCTTCCCATTTCTGCAGGTCATTTTTCGATGAGTCCTTCCACTGCAGTCCAGCTACAAATGGCATCCGGTCATTGTACTGCACTTTGAAGTTGGTGTTGCTCTCCAGCGGGGAATGAGTGTGTAGCAGCTGAGTCCGATAATTCACCTGCTTCTCTGCAACTTGCAAGGTGAACTAAAAGTCACATTGTTATTATGTTATTAGATCAGACATGAAATATAGGAAAACAGGAATGTATCATTATCTTTGAAAAGTATAATGCAGTGTAAAACAATTCAAATTTCTGAACTTGAAATATAATCTAAACTAATACACTTTTATCTCCGTGGAATTTCATTGTCCTACACAGGTGTTGGCTTTACATTTTTTTTTACCTCCATGAAGTAGCTGGATGTTGAGGGATTTGAGTTGTTTTTAAAGGTTTGACTGATGAATACTTTCTTCTTGTTGTTGATCTCATCCCAGTGCTTTCCATAACTCACTTCCAACTGTGAATGTATATGAGGCGGATATTCCTCGTGTTGCATGTGCACCTATACAATAGAATATAGAGAATATAGTTATGAATATTCTATGTGAACAACTTAATTTAATCTACAGTATATATTATGTCTTTGCCAACATAGTCAATGTAAATATTTTATGCTATTTCTCTTCATGTTGTCATACCTGAGAAGTCTTCGGGTTTGACCCGGAGTGTCCAGGTGAAGCTCTGTTTTTCTGGATCTCCGGGTCAGTTTTTTCTTTCTCTAGACATGGAAGGGATTTTTGTCCACGTCCTCCCTGCCCTCTTCCCTGACACTAAATGCTGTCTGGGGCTAGTTCCATCAATTCACAAAGCCACTTCCCCAGAAGAGGGAGAGCTCCAGGTAGCCTGCCATGGGATGTTCCCAGGTATGCAGGCAAGGATGAAAGTTTTTACTAAAGCTGTAAGTCTTAACTCTAAGACCTAATGTTTTCTAACATCCACACAGTGGGGCTCAACTTTTTTTACCTAGGCTTACAAACCTTTTAACATATCAATAATTTAATTTATAATTATGTTTATTTGTTGAACTTTTGGCGTGAGTAGTAGTTTGGTCAATATAATATGTTAACACCACTAATAAACATGTTTATGGTCTAATGCAACCTTCCCATAGTTAACACCCTCTCTATAAAGAAGAATATTTTGATGATTTGCTACATCCAGTGTTTAACATGAAAATAGATAATGTCGCATGTGTCCCAGATAACAGTATTTGGAAGAACACCTTTCAATGGGCCTTTAAAAATGGACAGGATGAAGAGTCGCCTAGAGTTGTTCTTCTCAGATCTAGGAACATGTACACATGATGATGGGACCCCTGAGGTCTTAAGGCTTATGCCAATCAATGAATAATGTAAATCTTACATGCTGGCCAAATAAAGGTATCCCAAGACTACATATAAGATTCTCAAATACACAGATAAAGACTGATTAGATCACCAAACATCTGTTTATCCTACCTTGTGATTAAAAGAAGGTATCTGTGTACAATGAAATTCATGCTGCAGCTCGATCCTGTACTGATCATCAGAATCGGCTTCCATCTTTAGGTTTTGTCCGGAGTCACATTCATGTCGAAGGTGTTTTGCATCACCTGTTTTTAGAAGAGATAATATAAACTCAAAACCTGTTGATGAACATGCATAATGACAAAACAATGGATAATGAAAAATAAACATTTCTCAAACGTGATCCTTAGGACACAAAAATATATATTTTTTACACTATGTGCCACACAATAATTTCAGCAGAGGTCACCTTAAAGTTATTTTGGTACCTGGATTGTCTTTAAATTTCTAATGAGCTCTGAATGTAATTAAACCAGATTTGCATCTTATTTTATGTTAATGCTAACAAAATTGCCATTTGGAACACCATCCAGGGTGATGAACTTGGGAGTAAAAATTAATCAAAATTGTTTGACAAGAGTTGATGCGACAGCTCTGAACCCACTGAACTTTGGTAAAATTTGGCAGCAGAATGAAGCTATAAAACACAGCTAATGACTCCTTGTAACAAGCCAGGCACAAGAGAAACGATAAATGAACGTTCTGAAGTAGGGACATGCCAAGAAATATGAACTCTTGTAAAAACATGAGAATGAAGAATTGGAATCTATATGAAATTCAACTAAAAGCATCATGCGAAAAAGAGCGTGCCATGGGAAAAGAACCAAATTTAACATCAGTGCTGCTCATTTCTCAAAACCCTTGACTTGAAATTTAACCCAAAAGATTACCAATATAAACAATTTGAACAAAAAGTGGGGAATATCACTGAACATGAGAAAATATTCTTTGGCTTTTCATTCAATATTCTCATTAATGAAAACATGATAATTAAGAGGGTGGGGAGGGAAGGAGAAAGAGAACTGTGTAAGGCGCACATATAATGTGAGATGAAGGGGGAGGAACAGACAAAAATAGTGAGACAGTGTGTGTGTGTGTGTGTGTTAGTGTATAGTGAGTTTGAGTGTAAGATGATGTGATTTTCCATCTTTTTCTGTGTTTTCCCAATAAAAGATCTTGACCTTAAGTAAAGAGTCATATGCCTACATCCATATTCCTTATTACATATGGAGCAAACAAACACACACATATATATATATATACTGTATACGGGTTAAAAGCTAGTCACAGAAGCTAACATCAGTAACATTCTGTGGCAGAACCAGAATTATTTAATCAATGTCCTGTTCTAAAGTTCCTTCCCTTCTTTCAAAAACAACCTAACAATGGCTGCCTGAACCAATCAACACCTTAATCAACGATTTAATAGATGAGCAATAAAATAAATGGAAGGAATAATCAGGGAGATCCTAAAAATAAGAAATGGAAGATACACCAAGGTAGAAACATACACTATATATATATATAGATATATATATATATATATATATATAATCTGTTTCATCAGTGAATAATCTATACCTAAAAGTCCATATTTAAGCCTCACAGCATTTGACCATAAATTCCCTCGTTGCTGCAGAAGTCCAATCATGTATGAGCCAAACAATCCTGGGATGTAAGCTTCTCCTTCTAAAGAGTATTGCTTCAATTTATCATCTGATTTTCTGTCAAGAAGAACTGCGTGAAAAGAAAATAGTGTTATACATACAAAGATTGTTCCATTGTTAGTACATTTGTATGTTTGTATGTAAGACCATTATGGACAATGTTTCATGTTTGCAATGATCCAGATAAAGACACACAAAACCCTTCCAACTATCACCTCCTTCTTCTGTTTAAGATAAGTGTCCGTGGGTCTCAAAGTCATGCATCACAGAAATCTATCATGTTTGCTTAAAGTATTTTCTTCTGAAACAAAATTCAACTTTTGGTCAATTATATCATGAGTTATTTACCAAATTTAAAAGGTATGATCATTGCAAATTTGGTTGAGAATGCTTAAATATTAGCTGATGATGGCTGATGGCTGATAATCTGCTGGATATTAATTGTACTGGAACAAAAGCTGACACTGTATTGTTTCAAGTATTCCTGTTATTAAATGTATATTTTTAGTCGTCTCAAGGTTTCATGCAGTGGCCTAAAACTGTGTTCGTAAAATGAAATCCAAGCCAGTTATTTCACACACACACGTGATCACACATTTCAATGTTGGCTCTCATTGCATATCAAAAATACTGGCTCAAGTAATCATAAATTCATAACTTTATTAGATATAACTAGAACTTCAGCTCATATCAAATGTTAGATGCGGTTTAACTTAATTATGGGGATAAATTAATGATCAGCCAAGGTCACTTTTAAACATTCTGAACTGCAAGAATATTTAAGCAGAATATTTCCTTGCCTAAAAAGCCAATTTTTAAAACGCAAAAAGATTTCATGATCTCCAAAAAAGGTTTCAAATGTAAAAATATCAATGTAGGTGCCTTATAGACTGCACCTATATCTTATCTCTCTGCATACATGGAACATGTAATTTACAAAAGACCTCTGAGGTCCCAAAAGCTTATGTGACTCTACATACTGGCCCCATAATATATATGACCTCAACTTAAGACTCCATCTTCTCTTGGACCAGTATGCCTATATATATAGATATATATATTCCATATATATATATATATATATATATATATATATATATATATATATATGGAACACACAAACAATATATGTAACAGCACCTGAAAGGAATGCGGTATCCTTTAGCAAGTTATTCAGTGCCACTGAAAAGGCTATCTTCTTTCCAAAATGCTTGGTGATATTTCCAGAAAGGATGATGGGGCTACCATGCTTAGTTAGCTTTATTTCCCCCAGTGCTGAATATCTTTGTTCTCCGCCAACTATTTGCAAGTCAGTCATCCCCTAAAAAAAAAGAAAGTCATACATCGAAAGAGTTCTTTTAAAAAATATACCCCAGCATTATATTATGAAATATTATTTATAATAACATTTGAAAATGCCCCAAATACAAGACATATTGTTTCTGTGGATTAAGTCATTTTACTAGCATTGCATTGTTTACAAGCTGTGTTTACGTTGGTAGAGTATATTCTATAGATTTACATACAAGGCACACTGTATAAATAAATCATTACCCAAATGGACTATAACTTTAATGCAAGTAACACATTCTGCAATGTTGTGATATTTTCCCCATAAATAGCAAAAATCTATGAAATAAGGCTCAAGTGGGAAGAGCAGAGAATGGCCAAAAGGACTTTATCTGAACTCAATGAATCATCTCCCAGTTTTGAAAAAAAAGTTATTTTTTAAAAATGATTTTTGTTAGCATGCAAAGCCATGTTTCATGCATATCACCCCTGTCATTTTCATTTTCTGTAAATGAATAACGTTGCAGGATGTAGGTAGTCCAGAAGCAGGAGAGGTCTTGAGGGATTTTTTGAAGGACTGCAGGCTGGAGGAAAGTCAGAAAAGCCAAGGAAGGGCATTCCAAAGGATGGGGTAGCCCTTGATAAACCATGTACCACCCTCAGTGTCTGACTTACTATTTAATGATGGGTTTATGCTGTACAATTGTTAATGTTTGGCTTGCTATATAATCATTGGGCATTATGCTGTATCACTGTCATTGTCTGGCTCAACATATAATAATGGGAGTTACAACCATCAGTGTCTGGTTTACTAAATAGTAATGGAATTTATGCTGTATAACATATGTCAGGTTCACTATGAGCTGCACTGAATCATATCATTGTCTGGCTTACTGTATGCTGATGAGGGTAACAATATAACCCATGTATAATGAGGATTATAGTACACACCCTTTAGAAAGTCAAAGGTTACTTTACTGTCCCATTAAGCTCATTAAACACTCAGATCCTGACCAGCAATGTGAATAAATTACTGGGTCAAATAAATTTGATTTACTATGATTTTTTAATTCTCTGCCGCTCTAATATCATTAATTTGCTTGTTATTTATGTATCCACTTTCCTCAATATCACCTCTGTAAAGGTGCTAAAACTCACCTGCCTAATATTGATGCAGCTCTGTAAATGTATCTACCACATGCACAGGTTGTCTCGTGGGAGCTCAGTGATATAATCGGTGCTATAATAACTAGGTGGAGTTTTATGCATTTCCAGCACATACCAAAATAAATATATTAAACGGAAAAAAAAAACATGAGTGAAACGTGATAAACGGGAAAAAAGTGCAATACAGACCTAGCAAATGGCTGGTATTATAAAAAATTATCCATTACCCTCCACTAAAAGGCAGACCAGTAAGTAAAAATAAAAAGAGAAAGAAGGGTTCGTCAGTACTTCTTTTGCATTTATCAGCTCATTCACAGTGTGTGCAAGGTATTAAAACACACACACTGGCATGCACCCAGATTGGACACGCACCGGAGTCTCCAAAAACACCTTGGGCTTCTTGCCTTCTCAACCTTAAATCCAGAGAGTCAAACGCTTTCTATTCCCACAGATCCTATGCTTGATCTCAGTCAAACATGTGTTATTTCTTTCTTTTATGAATTTGTTAGAAGACTGGGGTATCTCACATTAGTTATTAGTAAGCTTACCCTAATATAATAAATCTCCTTGTCATCCAAAATTACTTCCACGTGTCCATTTCTTGAATTCCGAGAAGACTCAATTTTCCCTGTGAAGATTCCACAAATTAAGTGACAGATATGGAGAATTCATTTTCTTAAAAAAAATCAAATTATTGTTTTTTGTGCTTGTTCTTTTGCATGCATGAATTACAATGCTAAGTGTATAGTGCTAAGTTCTGATAGCTCATACATTTGTAACGTTTAATATTGCATAACAATCAATGTATACATTTGCCAATTAATTTAGAAATTCACCCATAATCTGTATTATTTTACAATACATAGTATGTATATTTTTGTAATGCATTGAATCCATTTATATACTTATAGTTAAAAAATCCAATATTGTTTCTTATGATAATTGAAATAACTCAAGGACAAAGGGATCCTTGCCAACAGAGAATTAAAATCGAATTGTAGTTTTAAATACGTTTTCTATCATTTACCTTTTCCTTAAAAGTATAGTAACAGAGCTAATTTATGGAAATGACCCATAAAGCTGCCAGTGTTCCAAAGAGCTGACAAAGAAAAACTTAATAGAAGTTGAGCTGCTCATACATCTTGATACTTTCTATCTGGACTGCTTTCCAACTGTTATTGCACAACATCTTTTTTGCATATACTGCATAGGAAAATTAAGAACACAAAATGCTAAAGGTTTGTTAAACTACACAAAATCAGCCGCCAATCAACCTAACTTTCCTAAGTTTTTTTGTAAGCTCAACTATCTATACATGCTTCCACCAGGGACGTATGTGAACGTACCAGCCATCTGAATGTTCTTCTTTGGGTGGATCAGCTTTAAACTGAATATCCTATTCTGGACATTATAATGTAAGTCTATACCAACATCCCTCTGAAACTCGGATTTTGGTGTCCCCATGAAAAAGTGTATTGTCGCTTCATTTGGAAACCATCCATCCTTCTGAAAATAAATAAAATGAGATAGGAAAACTATAGGTAAAGTGTAAATGCTTAGGATATCCTTATATACTCCTCCATTTTTCATTATTTTTATTTTTAGACATTCTCTATGTAGTTGGCTTAATCCTAAATTTAAGCTTAAGCCTTAGTTTTTTTTTTACTGGTGTTGAAAGGAAACTGTTACTTTCACAATTACTGAAATAGTCAAGAAAACTGGATACACGTGGAGGCTGATGAAAGTTGGGATATATGTCTGTCTTGACCATTCCAACTAACTCTGGGCTGTTTGCAGTGACACCACATATCAGCAGTTCTCAACGTGTGGTTCAGGCACCTCTTGGAGTTCTTCAGGTAAGGACTAAGGGTAGTTTCATACATAAATAACTTTAATAAAAAATTCATGTGTATTTTGTAGATACTACTATTATGGTATAACCTGGTTAAAGAAACTCCTATACAAGCAATACTTGACTGGGGGAAAAAAATCACAAAACTCTGGCTCGTCCAATTTAAACATGGGGTACCAGGATATTGGCAAGATGGAATGTTTGGTCTGGAACAAATATATGAGGCTGCTATCCTGCCACCCATTAATGTTACAGATTTGGTAAAGTATAGTATACAATATACCCATACCTGAAAGACATAATTATATGAAGCTTCCAGAAGATACTGCCTCACTCCCTTGTCATGCTTACTTAGAACAAGGGATGCTTTGGCTGGACCAGACAATGGGAATGACAGAACACGGGACGTATTTCGATATGAAAGTTCCAAACATGGCTGCCATCCGAGCAATTTAGAGACTGTTGAGAAACAATATAAAATGTTGCTGAAATTCACATGATCTCATTACAATGACAATATGTTGCTGATTTCTAAACACCCTCGAAGTCTAAGCTGAAGTTAAGAGCTTGGTGACCACAAAGGCCATTTTTTCAGGACACGTATGCATTTCACATGTTGCTAACAGAACAAGTAAAGCACTTCCTTGCAGTATATAGGGCGTATAAACTCACAGAATGGAATTAAAGACTCGATTATATGCACCTAATACGGCACCTTAGAATTTTACATGTGATAGTTTACCTTAATTTCCTTTTTTTGTAAATCTTTTATATGAGAATTAAATTTTTTCTGGAATGCTGCCTCTTTACCTGTACTTATATTGGATTTGGTTTTTATGGAGCTAGATGTGGGGCCTTTCTGGAAATTTTTGGTGCCCCCTTTCGACTTTCTCTCTGGGTATCATTATGGAAATGACACATATATTAATGAGCAAATGATAATCAGCATAACCATGTTCTCTTCGTGTTTTGTGTCTACCAAGACTAATTCCTGAAGCTCCAATCTCGGACGTTTCCGTATCTGAGGACTGGGAAAAGTCTTTGAAGATATATTCTTTAAATATAAATTCTCCAGCCAAAACCCATGTCTCATACAACATTATAATGGTGGCCTAGTAGAGAACTCACCTTCTTCACTCATACAGGACTTCCTTTCAATTTGATCCAATGGTTTGGTTATTTTTTCTAGTCCACCGACTGTAACCATATATAACTGGGAGCTGGAACCAGAATGAAATTGTTTCTTTAAAAACTCAATTCTATATCATGGCATATGAATATAAATTAATATGGAATATAATGTAATTTATGGTTTATGATTATAAGCAACTCTGTTGCATTTTGATGCAATATAATGAATATCTTATTGCACGCTGTAGGAACTCTCAAGGGCTGCGGACTAAATAAATGAAGCACAGTATTAAACCTAAAAATCTGTCACTAACTAAGTACGATTGTACAAAAATATAGATAAAACAATAAAGATAATTTAGGGAAGAGAGAAAAGAAACTAAATACATACATACATACATACATACATACATACATGGTCCTGTATTAAAATGGGGGAGAGCTTTGCACCCTGGAAAATACCCATGTATAGATACAGTAAGTCAGTTATAAGTAATGATAAAATTACTGTAAAAAGTAACTATAAAAATATATTTAAAAGAGCACAGGGTAGGTCCTGTATTTTCTAGAAACGGGCTTGCGAGTTTAAAACATATATGTCAGACTTTATTATTCCAATAAAGAATCGTACCTGAAATCAAATATCTCCACAGATTCCTCAGGAGTGTTAAGAACAACTTTAAGGTCTTGTCCATGCTTCACTTGGATCCCACCGTCCAAGCTGGTCGTTACTTTTAATCCAGTTATCCATTTCAGTCCAATATTCCCTAATGTGCCCACAATTCCCATTTGGGCCGAAAGCTGGAGTAACATACTACCAACGAAAACAAAATTGCATTATTTGCAATAAAGTATTTGCTTTCATGGTTTATATTGCATTTCAATACAATTATACTGCCATAAATAAGACGGGTTGTAGTTATAGTAGTATTACAGTTTTGCCTTGATCTGCCCCCTATTTTAAACAGATTTATTTTTATGAACGCAAATAACAATATTAAAATATGTATAGCTTTTCCCGTGTATTAAATTGTGGCTAGGTCCTGTTTCTAAGAGGTGTCTTAGAAATGAACAGAAATAAATATTTTGCAAGCAGGTAAGCGATTAAAGGCTCATGCAGCATCTAAATAGTGGTGGGCATTGACTAGTGTGCCCTTTTTAACCAGTTAAACGTTACCTTAATCGATCTGGAATAGTGGGAGACCTGTGTCCAGTAATCCCTACCTTGGCTTGATGTACCCATTGATGAAAAAGTTTGCTTGTTGCTTTAGATCTAGCGTGCCTTTGATCTTTATGTTGCTGGATGCTGTTGCATTAAGAGAAAGTTGAACTGGAAATCCAGAAAGAGCTGGAAAGGTTATTGCTTCTGTTGCCAAACTAAGTCTCTTATGATACTGAAATTCTTGCCCCTATAACAAAAAATAAAATGTCCTCTTACACCTCTTATACAAGCTTAATATTCACTGTGAATAACATACTCTACATCTAGATTGTTGGAATTCCAGAAATATGATTTAAGGCACAAGGTAAAGATATTATGGAAGCTGCATCAGCTAGAAGCAGACTTCTGTAGTGTGAAGGGGTCACAAGAGAGATACCTGACCTCTTCAACTGGCCCATTAACCGGCAGTGCGCTGGGCATCCACTTCGAGCTTTATGGGAGAGTGGCTGCCGCCAAACCAGATCTTCTGCAGTAGGCATAGTCCTAATCTGTACATTTCTGGGAGTACCACCTACTGGACCTAATATGCGAACTATGTATCTCATATTAATGGTTAATAGATAACGCAATGAAGAATGCTACCATTATACTAAAAAAACAACAGCAACCTGTAGTGCTTCTTATATCAAACATTTTTCTCTAATGACCTTTATGTGTCCTGTCGGTTACAAAATCACTTTCATTATTGTAATAATAACACTTTTTTATTGTTTTAGCAGATGCATAGGAAGAAAAAATAATTATATTATTTATTTTTTACCTTGAGAAGTTTTACTGCCATCCCAGCCATGCTCAATGAATATTGTTTCATTTTAGCTCTAAAACCCTCGCAATCCATAAAGCTTAGCTCATTTCCAAAGATCTTCATGCTCAGTCCACACTGAAGCTCTCGGTTTTTCTTCATTCCTTTCTTAAACTAAAAAATTTAATGAAAATGTTAATCGGGATTATTTTATTTAAGTGAAAAATGTACCCAGGGCCAGACTGGTAATGTCTGGTAAACCAGTAGACACTGTTTTGTTATTGGGTTCAATACCCCTACATTTCTTAATCATATTTACTGGGGTTTTCTGTAAAGTTTAAAAAAGTGAACTCTTTATTTGATTACCATGGCAACTAAATCTCTGCATAAAAATAACACAATTCTTACTATTATAAAAGCAAACTCTCTGATAGTCCCTGAGCTCAATGTTAGATCAAAGAGATAATTATCAAGGCAATTCATGTCTTTTTTCCCTTTCTCCTCCATATTTAAAGATTTATATCAGATTTTCCCCAGTTTTCTTGCAAAAGCAGCCTTGTATTATGTGCTCTAAAGTAACACACGTATGTGAATTAAATAATATCACAAAACAGCCTAATTTGCCCAACAATGGTTTAAGAAATAAAACTTCAATAGTGTATTTTTTTACTAATTAAATAATTTAATTGGATAGTTGCCGCTGCCTTAATGCTCAGAAGTATATTATTATATTATTTTATGCAGGAATGGAAAGCTTGTACAGCTAACAGGGTGTTTATCTTATCCGTGCCCCACACTGAGTTAAAATGTGTTTGAGTTGGATAAGGATCTAATGTTATTTTACCTTCTGGTGCAACTCGTTCAGTTTGTTATACTTTCCACTCTGGCAGCTGTACTTGTCTTTTTTCATCTTTTGTTGATCAGGTTCATTTTCAGTAGACCCCCTGTGGCTATATCTCGTAGATGTGTGTTTCCAGTCATCTGCTGCTGTGATGGTCTCCACAGGAGAGTCAAACTGTTTGTCATCTTCACCCTTAACTGCAAACATCTCATTCAAAGTAGAAGCAGGACGTCCAAAAACGGTCTTGAGAAGGTCTTCTGCATTTTCTAACTGTATGCCAAGCTTGTAGAAATCAAAGATAAGCGGTCAGCGCTAAATTGTTTACACAGATGGCAGCCACTGTGTTTACCATTGGAAGAACTCACCTCTAGTACATTAATTGCTCTGCCCATTGTGTGAATCGTAAGATTGGCCATTGCAGAACGAGGAATGAAGGACGATGGTGTGAATATTAAAGAGCTTTCTACATTAGCGCCCACCGATTCTAAAGACAAAAAATAATCAAAAATAATATATTTATTGTAAGACAGGAGCTGTGAACTATTTTAATACGTATTAAACACATTTTAAGTGTTCTAGAAGAGGCAAGTATACACTAAACCTTCATGTTCTTTTTCTAAATGACTGTTGGAGCCAGGGGCAAGCTGGCCTGTGGGGATACAATTGCTGGTCCAACTTGAGCCATCACACTAATGGAGGCGGTAAGTCAGTGGGGTCATGCAACATTATATGACCCACAGTAGTAGCATGTCTGCTCTAGGTAAGAGAGAGCAAATGAGTAGGGGGGCACTTGTCCTTATCTGTCCTTAATATAAAATATGTCAGCCTTTCTCTGATCAGACTCTATGATCTGTCACTTAATATATCAATAAGTCAATTGTTTTAGCCCATAAGTACTTAAATAAATTGCTTATGTTTTGTTGGTAGTATATCAATAAAAAATACATTTGACTAAACCCATTGTTTTTTCCTTTTCCTAGAATAATGTAAACTAATAAGTTACCTGAATGAAGTGTGGCATCTGAATATGTGGAGTACTTCCAGGATTCACCCTCAAAGTCCTTGCTTAAGATATCGCTAGGGAGAGCTTCTGCGATGTCCTGTTTGAGAGGGTCATCTGTCTCCAACAGTTGTGACAAGTGGCTCCAAACAAAGGACCCCACTGAAATGTCATAAACAAACCTGGGTAAGAAACTGTTTGAAATACTGTTATTTATCCTCATACTAACTACCTTAATCAAAGTCAATAATAAAGCAGTTACTTGCAGCAACAGGTAGAAATCTTAAGAGGGCAGATGCCGAGGGCATAAATTGTTCTTGCATTTAATTCCCATCTTAAAAGTGTGCTGTGTCTGAATAAATCAATTTACTAATGCCTCATACTATTCTGGTTCTAGAGGCCAACATGGAAGGCTGCCAGCTACTTCTAAAGATGCTATAGTTTGTGTCCCTTTTTCCTTGAGAATACAGTTTTGAGTTAAAACAATCAGATGCATCAGCTAATTACATAAACTAAGTGGTGTTCTAATCATTCATTCGTATGGCACATATAGTGTCAGGGTAACATCACATGCCTGATGCCTGCAGACAGCTTTTTAGGGTCATGCCTGGTACAGGATATGAACCTGGGACCTCACCCCAAGTATGGCTTTAGTTTCACCTGCCACTTGTCACACTGTGCCGCTGACCCGCTTTATTGCAGTTAACTACCTGCTCTCCTGTTTAAAGGTCCACACCTGCAGCCACTGAGCACCGATCCCCTGAGCCTGCTTAGTAGGCTGATAAAACCTTCCTCTATCCTGTATTCCTTGCTCAGGGATACTTTGCATGTTGTCTGTTTACCAGGCAACAAACCTGTGCAGCCTGTCCCTGAATCTGGACCTTCTGACTACACTTTATTCTCCTGTACTGTGCCTCTGGGCCTGGCTCTATGTGGACCCATATTGTTGACGTGATTTACGGCCACTAAGGATGTGGTTTTGTGTGTGCATTCTCTGCAACTGGACTCCGCTAGTAGGCCTTGTGTAGGGACTTGGCATATAGTCTCTGTTGCTAGATGCTATTTATGCACATTTTCCATATCTTTCGACTTAAAATAGTAACCCATGATTGGTGGCAAGGGTCGAATCTTGATGATTTTTTTTTCTTGAAATGAGCAAAACTATTCAATGATTAGAAATGTGCTTCCAGTCACATCAACTATCGGTGACCAACATCAGAATCTATTCTAAAAAGAACACGGTGAACACTGTGTAGAACATCGCAGAGTATGGTCTTTACACATACATGCCTCTCCTAACATAAAAAGAAGGGAAAGAAGTGTCATCCTGGTGGAGCCTGGCTTATAAAAAAAGCTCCACCAGGATGACAGTTTTTTCCTTCTTTTTCTTATAGCTTATCTCTAGTACGTCAAGTTTAGTATACATATCATTTCTTTCCTCTGAAGGCTAAATCAATCACACAAAATGTTAAGCCTTTTCCAGCTTATCAAAGCCTACTTTTGTGTCCCATGACAATTACATATTCCTAGTAAATTTTATGAATTCATTTTACTTAAGGTTTTATTGTCACCAATACTAGGAATTAGGATTTTAATACTGTAGTTAGATAATGTGATAACATGTTTATTACAAGAAACTCTAGCGAAAAAGATCGGGGGATAATCAGGGAACTGTCCCAGTCCGATGGGCAAACTTATGGTTGGATTCTGCTGAATTTGCAAGTGGAAGAAAACACTTGGCTGTTACATGCATTAAAGTGTATATGATGGCTGGATGTCCTTGCATACTTCATATTTAACTGGCTGATATAATGTTGATGACATTTTATTCCTAATATACAAACACCTGGCATTCCCGCGGGGAACATTTGTATATATGAACATATAACTGTAGATCTGTTCATATATACAACGTTGCAAAAGACATAGAAGTGTTCAATGTTCCTATTTACGTGTCAAACATTGAGCTCTCCGATGAATATATTTATCTACTGCACATACAAAAATAACTTTAGCGAAATGGTACCCGTATCAAATATTAACTGCCGCCTATTCATCTTTATTGAGCTCCACCTAGATGACCATTGCTCTAATCTACATAAGCTAGCAGTGTTTATTTCCTACATAGGAAAGGTGGTTATAAATTGTTACATAACTCCGACCGCAGCCAATAATAATGATACTAGTGCCAAGATTGTATAATAAACCACTGCTTGGTCACATGCAATACCCAAATTTGTGAAGTGAGCCATTCTTCATGTGTGGCCCATAACCGCCATCATGTCTACTTACATGCGCTAAAGACACTAGGCATAATACCCCAAAGTCTCAGTGTTGGATATGGTCCTTGCTTTTAAAAACTTAAGAGTTTAGTAATTCTTTCCACGTTAAGGCAGAGCCTATTAAAAAGTAAATTAAAAAGGGCTGCCATTACAAAAAGAACTCCATTTATTCATTAGAACACACTTGGCCAGCTGGGGAGCAAAAGTCAGCGTAAGCTATCATAATGTATTTTGATTCATATCCCAACAACATTAGTTAAATCATATGTCCTTGGAAAAGATGGCAGTTGATACTTTGTGTATTTTCTGATTATATTATTTTTATGGGGGGATTTTTTGTTGATGTTGGTGAAAAGTCTGAAATTGACCTTATAAAGAAGTGTTATGACGTGTGAGTGATGAGACGTTGCACTCCAAGCATAATGTTGATGACTGCTTAAATTATTTTGGTGCTACAAGATGGGTTAGAAAAGATCATGCTGAATCAGTCTTTTCATTCCTGTGCCCAGAATAATGTAAAGGCTAACACTTAGTTAACATCTTCTTTAGTAATGTTCTTTCAAATGTAGTGCAAACATCAGCCCCCCACCAACAATAAATACATTAAAATATTTTTAGTATGTTTGTGCAGAAGAGAGTGGACTCATGAGGTACCTTGCAAACCCCTGGGGATGCAAGGTGAATTTTGCGAACTGGAACTTTGCATTTGCCGCTCCCAGGTAATTCGTAGGTTAATGAATGTGCGAGTTGCTCTGCTTTTTCAAATCACAATACACTTAACTGTTGCAGGCGAGTGTATGCAAGTTATGAATGATGTTTTCCAAGTGCTAATGCACGTTGGCTTGGACTTAAATATCTTCTAAAGGCCTCCTCTTAAAGTGGTATACATTTTTTATATATAACATATTATTATTAGTGTTGTGGAGTATTATAATGTATAATTTATTTTATTAAAAAATAGATAAAAAGCTTACCTTTTCTATTTTAAAATCTTTATCAGGCAGAGACTTAAAAATAAACACTGAAAAAGTTTAGATGGATTTTTTGGCATGGTATCTATTATAATGTTCTCAGTGGCTAAAGTTCTCCCCCAAGTGCTCAAACAGTTAACTGCTTCTCTGAATGTTCTGTAAAACATATTTCTTACTTTATAACAATTCTCTGTAGACATTAGCTCACCTTGCGTTGATTTCTCAAGTTTTAGTGTATGTTGCACCGTCTGGAAAAGTTCTTGGCTGGGGCATTTCATTGCTGTGTAATAAGAAGCAATCCTTATTTCTGCGCTTTCTTCTGCGTCTTGATACAGCTGAATTAATGCTGTGCGCTGGAGAAAGACAGTGGTCATATAAAGTGTCATATTTTACATGCACACTTTTGGGAAAAAATGCATCAACACTCCAAGAAACTTCCAATAAGAAAAGCACCATATAAGCCCCATAAGAAAAAAAAAATATATAAAAAATATAAAAATAAAATAATATATAATATTATTTTATTGTTTTTTTAATTTGATAATTGTGACATTACAATGCTCATTTGATTTATATATGTATATATATATATATATATATATATAAATGAGCATTGTAATGTCACAATTATCAAATTATAAGCAATAAAGATAATAATCTATTACTAACATTCTACTAGAGGTAGTAGATGAGATGAATGTGACTCCAGGTCAGCTAGTTCACAATGAATTGTAGACCATGGGAATCACATTCCTTTACTGAAGAATAAGGAGACAGACAGCTATTATTGGGTCAACTATTATATGAATTAAGCCTCCCAATTTCCATTCAACTAGACCCTGCCCTTTATGGTGGCAAATCTATTAATCATTCACCTAAATGGGGATTCTAAGCATCTGAGCTTTAAAAAGTATTGTACATGAATTTGCACGATAAAGACTAGATTTAACTCAGAGCTAAGTTACTTTTAGAGCAACTTGTTTATTTATCCTTCTTGGAAATGTTCAGATCACTTCCAACTGTGAAGGACTTCAGTGAGTGAAAGGATTTTAGAAGGTCCGCGGAGGCATGTGGTGATTGCCTGCTGGAGTCTTCTTCCTTCTTATACTTTCAGTTGTTGGGGTAACATTCTTTGATGTGCATGGTAACTAGTTAACCAGTTCTATGCACGACATGGTACAAATATAAATACACTGCTGATTGTATATAATTGACTTTTTTAGGTGTGTCAATGATTTAGACTCAATATATCTTATTCTCTAAAATCACTATTTATTTGTCTTGTAAAGCGACACTCATTAAGAGTACTTTAATATGCATTCTTCTATAGTGGAGTGTCAGGAATATTAAAACTGTTAGACTGCAATCTTAATCCAATTATAAAATTACACATAGCTGATCCTATTTTATGACACAGGGCTTCATGTTGTCCTACTTTAAAAGCCGAAGACCACCTCTCCAGGATGGAATATCCACTTGACATGGCATAAGCTGCTGATATGAGCTGGTTTACCAAAAAGTGGCACATGCTATTCCAGTACATCAGTAGATTACAATCAGATAATCAGACATATCCCTACATATCCTAAGAAGTAAACATCACGGTAGCTGAAAATAAGCAGTAATCCATCAAGTGAAAGAAGCCAACTGTGCCAGCATGCAGTCAGACAGGCACCCCTCAATTCGGCACTTATTGCTTTTACAAGGAGGATTGGGTTCCCTGGTCTACCACTGCTTAACGGGCCAGTTGAAGTGATCTTCCTTGTAAGAAGGTTTATGCCTATCCAGCTCAGTCTCCAAAGCATATATAGCCCATTGTGTCCATCTGGAGATCCAGCGAATGGCATCATGACTTGGTATTTAGTACAGATGAAGCATGAAATTAGGAGACCCTTCTCACAATTACTCTAATGGAGATCAAGGGAGGCAACTTCCATAAATACACCACTGTAATAGAGCACTTGGGTTTGTGGTTTTGTATGTCAATATATGCTGTGAGATAAATCATTATATATGAGTAGGTTTATTCATTAATGTAGGAGATTGCAGTCAAGTTCACTTGCAGAAAAAGCTTGGTTGGTCCTGTAAAATACATAGCTAATTTCTTACGTCTTTCATTATATGCCATGCCATCATTAAAATGCTTTAAACCCTTGACATGGTATGTCATGATAAAATCCATTTATTATCTTTATCCGCAGCAAAGAACCTGGGGGCTGCCTAACACTCAAGGAAGTTTGTGGGTAGCGATACTGAACTCCCATGTTTGAAGTCTCTCATAATTACATGAAGATGTGAGACTTTGTGTAAAAATGTAAGCCTCTAAAAGTGAAAGCTTGAAACTTGGGGCAACTACCTGTAAATAGTGAAAAAAAATCCATCAGTACATTGAGCAGGCGAAATACGGATGATCTATTGTTAGATCAGCTGGCCAGCATGCAGGAAAAATGTCTGATCCCTGCTAATTTGTATTATGTAAACCAAGAATGTTTATATGAGAACAAAAATAGAGAATCTCTGATGAATTAGTATAAAATATCCTCAAAGAGAAACATACAAAAAAAGATCAAAGGGTGGCCACAGAGACCAGACAGCCTTCACACCAAGAACGTCTCTGATGGGGTCATTTGCAGTTATAACAATGGAAAAGAAAGCAGAAACATGCAACTCCAACAAGTGGGACATCCACATCAGAACTTTACAACAAGCCTTCAATACCTGCTTTATTTTTAATTAGACAGTATTGGTACTTGTCTGGAGAAGTATGGAAATCCCTGTAAGATACTTACATTAGCTGAGCAAGGTATCCGTCTGAATGCTTCGACTGCTGCTACTCTTGTTGAAGTAGGGTTACTTTTCAAGAAAGCACAAGATGCCAGCGTTGGGATCAGTGGTGTTGCAGCCACTCCGGCATTTCCAATAGCTTTCAAAACAAGATGTACCTGGACATAATAATTATGGATGCATTTGCTTATTTTTGTGTATGTATATGTATGAAAAGGGCAGCACAGCCGCACCTTACCAGTTTAACCAGAATGATAAACACAAGATAATTTTTCCAGGGGAAGATACAATTAAAGAGTTGCCCCTCAAAAAAAGAACATATTACATTGACATGCCATAACAAAAAATAGGAAATTACAAATGTGTACTCTATTTGGACAATAACACCATCACTATATGCTACATCAGGTGTAGTCGGTAGCAAGATGCTTGTTCCCAACAATCCCAGAAATCAAAAAAACTGTCTGCTGACATTACACACTGTGTTTTAATGCCAATTAAGCCCAGGGTTACAGACTGCCCTTCTCCCGCATTATTAACAAGGCCATTTTGGATGAGTAGGCTGTAGATGCAAGGTTTGAGGTAGGACCTAGGGTGGCCGGAGCAGCAACCTCATAAGTATACCATTGACTACATTTCAGTGCAAATACATTCATTTAGACATATCACAAGATGGTTTGGATAACTGCGCTACTGTCATATATATTTAAATGGTTTAGAACACAATTGGTACTTGCAAATACATTATTATTTATTACCTTTTGGATTTCCTCGAGCTCCAGTGCGGTACAATTTTCTCCTAGATGCTTTTGTAAAGTCGTCATTATAACAAAGACTTCAGGAATCTCATGGCACATTTTAACATCCAAGCAAAAGTGATGAACCAAGGCTGTGATCGCCAAGTAGACACTCTGACCTGCTTCCGCCTCATGTAACAGCGACTGAGGAATCACAGACAACGTTTTACCGTAAGCTAAGTATAGACATGTATTAACAATTTATTTTGTAATTGAAAGTTTTCACTGTAGTAACTGGTCGTACTGTACCTGGTACTATAGACATCTTCTATGTTTCTGGCAGACATGGATTCATATTGATATGTAGTTTTGTAATTATTGATTATTTAGGCTTGCTTTATGTATATCCAAAATAAAACCTGCCTTGCGGTAACTTTAAGATTCTGACCCGTGTTTAGAACAAATTTTGATGATACATTGCAGGGTATAATAACAACATTTCTTACAGTGAGAGAACCAAGCATCCCAGCTGTTGGCTCAGGAATGAAGGCCAGCGACCACAGGAAAGCCTCAGTTTGCTCATCTTCCAGCTCCTTAGAAAGCAAAATCTCTTTCATTAAATTCATGCAAGCCTCTGTTCCACATGATGGAAGGGCATCTAGTAACGGTTGCCTGTATTAAATATAAAAAAAATTCCCTAAAATAATTCACAATAAAGGTTCACTACATTTTTGTGAGAAAACATATCAGTGTTGACTTTAAAATACAATTTACTCATAAAAGAAATCTAAGAATATAAAATTACATAAAAAATGGTGCTTGCTGTGATGTAAAAAACAAATGTATCTGAATAGTTTTTGGCCCATTTGCACATGTCCTTTCACATGCCTCCCCATACACACAAATGTATTCGCACTTGCCCATTCAGAAGCACACTTACTTGCCCTTACACAGATACATTTACTCTAACATACATTTAGTGTGGGCACTGGTCATAGAAAAAGGAAAGGCCGGGTTATAAGAATAATATCACATAAAAATGTAATTACTTTTAAATCTCATTCACCCAAACAGAGAATAAGATCTATAAATACCATCTATAAATACTTAAAATAACAGTCTAGTCCTCTGGGAGGAGATACACTAGAAAAAAGAACTTCAATAATCTTCAAAATGGACTTTTTTAAAAATAGAAGTAAAAACGAAAGGCCAAGGAATCATATGCTTTAGCCTTTCTCGGAGAGACAACATTCTTCCCACAGCTATTCTGTCTGCTGCGAACCATAATGGAATGTATTATATACCAGCGAATCCTCTGTAATAGATGTCAATCAGGAGTCAGGCAGCCAAGCTTCAAACAGGTGCATTTTATCATTTGACAAGGGGGATTCAGACAGTGAGACTAAATTTGCATGTAAATAAAAGCAGTCGCTCACAACTAATTATTCAAGCTACAAGAGTCGTTCCCTTGGGAGACAACCAGTTCACTCCAAAGATTAACATTTGCAAGGAGCCGGCCAAAAGACCCGAGATTGGGGTAGAGCGTTGGGTTATACATATAAAAAATGCATCTTCATGATTTTTTCAAACCCAAGCACATTATACCTAACACAAATTTGTAATGATTTGTACAGATTAAAATAAACAATCTGTACAGAATCAAAAGTTGTTAGGGTCATGACATTGTTGAGCCACTTGGCTGGACCTAATGGCGCCAGCTCTCTTGCTGACTTTACATGTAAACCAGTTGGGCCACCATACTGAGTGTACAGGCTTTGCACGAGCTTTCATCGCCAGAACAATTGTGCTGACAAATACATTTAAGGATGCTAAAACCTTTGTAGATGACAGGTCTAGTTTAAATTGAATTTGAGATTGAATATGGATATTACCATATCAGTCCAAGAAAATGTAGTCAACGGTCATACCTTTCATTGGACTACTAAGAGAATGCAACATAAAGTCACATTAGCTTTCCTGAGCTAAGAGGTTTCTTTGACATTTCTCTATATTTACATATATGTTTTGTTTGCAATGTGGTTATAATATACAATAATAAAGTCCCATTTTGAAAATGTTCACATATTTACAAAATTCTCGTTATTTCTTTTTTTTTAAGTTTTCATATAATGATTCAGTTTTAGGTTGGCATTTTATTTATAGAAATTACTTAACCTGTCCCTGTATGAGCCTTAGCATCCCTACCAGGAGAGACACAATACTCAAATACTTACCAGTTGTCTCTGCACTTGAAGGAAGACCTTTGCCAAAGTCTCAGAAGTGCATCTGCAGAAAGAAGTCTCAACTCAAACACCAGATTCATGAAGTGGTCTGCAGTCTGAGTAAAAGAAAAAAAACACATGAGTCTTTCTTACAAAATTCAGAATGTACCAGCAGTAACTTTTCTTTCATCTTTTATCCCAGATAAGGGGTCAAACTATAAGCCCACTGTGTCAGCTCAAGAACATTTTTTTCAAGAGGTATATTTTTAATGACCCCACACAATGACCCCACTACTTAAAAGGGGCTTTAACTGCTGGAACTAAATGCGTTGCTCTGTTCGGATTTAATAGACAAAGACTTTAGTTCACCCCTTGCTTCTTTTAATATGGCTAGCTGTAAAACATTTCATTGACTGTTGGAAACTGGATCTCTGTAGACTAAAATAAGGCTACATCTTAGAGAACCCTTTGCATTTTAATACTCATTTTGAAGTCCCATGCACACCTTTTTGCTAGTCAAGATAACACCGGTGGTCTTAGAGATGGTGTAAATCATGTCATAAATAAACAGGATTCTAATTTTCAGGTATATATCACATAAGCCTATATCCCATACCAAACAACATCGCTAAACATATCTTTTATCCCCATGTTATTTATTAGGTAGATGAAACCATTCAAATTGAATTCTGTTGAGCAGTCCCTCTCTGCATGCTGTAGTTTTCTAAATCGAAATAAGATGTGTATTTATTTTTTTTTAAGAGAAATAACGATTTCCTGTAAAGCTTCCAAAAATATCCAAAATGTGGGTGTTAAGTGTTGCCAACACTTCACATTCTACTACAAAGCTTCCAAGTCGATGCCAGCACGACTTAATTAAATGGAAACTGGAATATGGGTAGAAGTTACAATGCCCCTCTTCTTTCATGGATGCTTGCAGGTTCGCCACAAATAAGGTGCACTTGACATAAGGTGCCAGAATTTTATCTGTGGCATGCTGCTGAACTGCTGACCCTGTTCCCCTTGCCTGTGTTTATTTGTGCAGTCAACCCACATCTGAATATCAAAGTACGGTACGACTGATATGAAGGAAGGTTCAATTACGCTGTAGCAGGCCATACAGTTCGCATTCAGCTGTCTAAGTTCTATGTAATAATGTGAAGCTTTGTGTTGCCTGTATCCAAAGACCTATTTTCAAGATATTCTGGAGGAAATGCCAGCTAGTATTAGAGCAATACATGGTTTTCCATGTTCGCTTGACTTTAACTCCTATCATCCATGCCACATTTTGACAGACATTTCGTAAAAAGCATATGCAGGTCCACACAGTGCCTTCCTTTGAAACATTCTTCGGTTTGTGTCCCTACGGTGACTGAAGACTACGGAGCTTACGTTATTTCTTAATGCTGAAGACGTTGAGACGGGATGGGAACCTTATTGCAAATGTGGTGGAGTTGACAAATAAGGCTGCCCTGGGAGCAGATTAGACACACTATTGGGGAACTGATGGACAACCTGACAAACCTCAGCCCAACGTGCAAACCTCAGCCCCCCATGAAAACACTTAAAGCAACCTCTTAGCTATCATGTTTATTTAAGTGCATGGGAGGACTGGAGTGTCCCTTTAAGATCAAGCATTAATATGTCCTTAAATGCTACAGTAATTGAAAGTAAAAAAAAAACATGAATTCCAATGTGGCTATTTATTGAATAATTACAACATGGACTAACAATAATGTAATTATTTGGCATGGTCTCGATCGTGTTACTTGCTCCTTTTATTGACCTTCTGCATCTGGTTTTAGTTTGTACATTATACATGCATCATCTTTGCCAAATGTGTGTTTGTCTTCTATTAACATATAGCTTGTTCCATGAAAGAAAAGAGCAGTTGTCCGTGTGACTTTGAGTTAAACAATGCTCAGACAAATTGGTGAGCTCCCGGAACATGATATCTCCTAGACAACTACAGCGCGTTGGGGACAATCCACCCTCTTAGGTTCCAGCCGGGTGGGTGGAGAGGGAGAGATGTCAAATGTCTACCGTGATTAGCTTTTGATTCATGGATAAGGCATCAGTATAAGACAGCAAGAATTTGGCACAAGACCTTCGGTCTGTATGCATTCAGACTCGTTATACTTTGAATCAATAGGACAGGCTAAAGTTTGGGGTCTCAGACTCCCAATAAGATTGCCATCTGCCCAGATGCCCTATTAATATATATAGTTCAAAAGTCGCTTAGATATGTCCTTGTTGGTGAAAGAAAAGCAAAAATTTGCTCATTAAAATATTAATAAATTAATAAAAAATACATTGTAGACGTTGTTAATGTTGTAAATGACTATTGAAGCTGGAAATATATGGAATATTTTCATAGTCGTACTGAGGCCCTTTATCAGCAACCAGCACTGTGGTTCCAATGGCACGTTGTGTTCACTAATCCAAGTTTAAGTTTAAAAGACTAACTGATTATTAGAAAACGCTTTTACAGCTAGAAATGTCCTTGTTTTTCATGAAAACAGCTAAGTGACCCCAAGCTTTGGCAGTAGAAGAACTGGAGCTGTAGGCTGTGTCTGGATAATATACTTTAAGATACATATAACCTCTGTAAAGACGGAACACTGCCTTTAAAACAGTTGGCTTATAACATATATATTACTTCTGTAATCCTAAAGGTGCCTTAGTAAGGGTTTAAAGAATGCATTCTATTCCTTAAGGCTGTGTCGGCCAGTTTCTGGAATTAATGAATTAGCCCCAGTGTTTACCAGGGTGGCCTTCTAATGTCCATCACTAGTCTTCATGTTTTTTTACGATATCATCAAACTATTTCATCTGACGGCTACTATACACTTATAAAAATGTTTGGCATACTTGTTGAGCAGCGTAAGCGTCAAGAACACTGCTGCTGGTCTATGAATAAACGCACTATTTGCCATAAACATCCTTCTCATTCATCAGAACATGAGAAAGTAGAAGCTTCGCAGGCACTCAGACTTCCCACACCCTCACAATAGCTTCCAGTTATGCGGTTGTCGGTTTAACATCAACCAAATACCGCGTTCAAGGAATACGGTTAACTTAAGGAATACCACATAACCCACAAATGCTACAGGATGTTTTAAAAATGTAGACGGCATCACAAAGACAAGGTTTACTTAAAATCGACATAAGCTTCCTTGACACATTTACGTGTTTAGAAAACCACTAGTGTACCGAATCACTGACCTAGATTGTATTAGAGAAACTTGGCCGTCATGTGGCTTACTATGCATTGAGACACTTGTTTATGAGTAACAGATGATTCTAGCCGGTAATTTTATATATTAAACTGTGTTTATACAAGCCCTGGGGGGCCCTGGTACTTTGTTGGATAATCAGTCTGCTACAACATCATCGGCCACACAGCATCAGTAGCCGCATTGTCTCGGCTACTGTAGAAAGGGCCAGAAGCCCAATTAGGTCATGTAACCTGACCCTAAAGTACTAATGTCACAGCTACCACTGCGTGACAAGAAAACTGGAGCCCGGATCCTGACAGGTGAGTGTGCGTAAGTGTTAGCGTGTGAATGTGTGTTAGCATGGCAGAAGCCATGTGTTGTGGGAACCTGGAGGCCAAGGATCAAATATGAATTTCAACAGGGAGAAAATGGGCAGACAGAGTAGGTTGAATTGAATCAGCCCTTTTTGTAGTACCTCGCTGTTCATGTTTAGAGCCATGCAGAGATTTCTGATAGTTTCAGACACGTCTTCTTCTCTTTTCATGTGCGCCGAGCTGTTTTCTTTCTCAAACATGAGGCTTGTGACGTAGATATCGCCTGTCATTTCTGAAAAGAACAGAAGCAGCTATCGTTATCATAATCCAGGTCAAAGGAGTTGAAGTCCACAAGAACTCGTTTGTCCTTTTGTAATAAAAATATTAGTTATTAAAATGTATTTGTGTGTACTTTATAAAAAATATATGGAGGAGAGGGGTTTGACAGGGGGAGTAGCACCTGTGTTGTCACAATGTCTAAACACTGTGTGTGTTAGCAGCGATCAGATCATTGTTTCTGCATGCCGGCAAGCTGATCCAACAAACAATAAGATGCCAGAATATAGTAATCAGTATTTTTATATAGAAAATGTTTTTTCTGATTAGAGGACTTGGAGTGCCACCAGGCATAAAATATGCTGTTGGCCTACTGGGTCAACTTGACCAACTATGTGTCACATTATCTTGGAAGCCAGATATCAGAAAGAAATATAACTGTATTGTTGTATTCACAGACTTTTTAAATGCAGGAGGCAATATTACCTTTGTTATTGGACTTGACTTCTTTTTTCAAAAATCTGAGGGCAGTTTGAGTGTGTGTCTTCGCACCATTCCCTTCCCTCGAAAATAGTGTGACGAGGTGAGATTCATTGCACGTTGCCTCTGCCAGTATGTCCTCCTTATAAGTCTGTATGCATTCCAGTTCAGAATTCAGGATTTGCTATAAGAGAGGATACAGAAAGAACAGGTGAGGGGGGTCCTGCGAATAAACCCGAAGGGTGTCCCAAATGTAAATCTGGCTGTATATGTTGCAGGAAATTGGCGTTACGCCATCTTGACCCACAGCACAGATGTACTTAGACCACATGAATCATACATTTACACTGATCATTTCCAAAGTGTTATAAAAATCAGCCCAGTTAAGATAAAAATTAGTACTTTGCTTCCACCATGCAGTAGACACATTGAAAACTTCTGATATTCAAGAGTCAAATGAGAAAAACTTCTGAAAACAACTCCAAATCTGACAAGAAGTTCCCGCAGAAGCCTTCAGAGCAAAGCTAAATAATTTATAAGACGAAAAAGTTTTAAGAGATTGGCCAATGTAATGCATTTAAGGGGAATAAGCTTCTCATATATTTGGGCAGCTTTGGAAACATAAAAACAGATTGAGAATAATTATTTTTTTTAAAAATCATTTTTTAAAACAATAATGATAAATATATTGTGGGTGCAGTGCATATATAACACTTACAGTTTTATCTGGGATAGGCACTGATCGCAGAAAAGAAGAAACCAACATTCTGTTTGCACATTTATTCAGTTCTTTTTTCTTCCATATAGAATCTCCTCTAATTTCATATTTTGTAGGACACCTTCCTGAAATATCCACCTGTTGAAGTTAAAAAAAAGATATCGGTTTTTTTAATTGTTTTTTTTTAATTGGCCCATTGAAGCAAAATGGAAACCAAGAAGGAAAGCTTGTCTGGCTTAATCTTTTATCCCATTATCCCATTTTATCCCCAATCTGCATCTCACTAGCAAGGCCATTTTTTCTGATGACAATGGACATGGAAGTGGTAATTGCATATTCTAAGAATAATACCACATTTATCTGTGTAAGATACATGGTATCTCTTACCACAAGATACAAGAGATTATTTATTATTATATAATTATTTTATTATTATTATTATTATTATTATACCATACATATTATCTTATTTAAGAAGGATCTCTTACCTCTTCAACAGTTCTGCCGATAGATGATGTCTTTAAGGTGCCTTGAAACACGCTCAGTATCCCGCGTTTTACATTAAGCGCCCATGTAGGTTCTTGTTTTGTTGGACATATTTTTTGAATTTTCCCACCATGGAACGAAAACTGAAGAGGGTGCTTTTGAAGAACGTCCCTATATTCAAGTGAGTACGACTAGACACATTAGACACTGATACACAATTAATGAGTACAACACCCGTCAAGTATTCACATTCAAGCCATATGTAAAAATGTCTGGTATTACTCTTCTAGTTCCATTACAATGGACGGTCCCTAAACCCATTGAAAACAATGTATTTTGAGCCCGTACATGTACAGGCTTTGTCATTAAGGGGTTAAATTTAGGGCGATATGTTTTATGAAAGATAAAAATACTATTCAGGTTTTTCTTCCTTCATTGATCATTATCAGTCACTAAATTAACTTTAGATCGCCATGAATTATGATTTTCATTCATCAGAATATTTAAATACCTATTTCTACTCTAAAAACTGTAAGCCGCTAACACTCTGGGAACATCATATAAGCCCCCTGTAGCTACTAATAGCAAACATGTGTTGATTGCTGTAGAGTTTGATAAAAAAAGCCTGCCTTGTATCTTAATATCCTTAGAATTATCTTATCCTTCCTCAACACCCTGTTTGGGGTGAATATCAGCAATTTTTTAATACTACAATAGCGTAAGGGCAGTTTGACCTGTGGTGTGATGTCTCCTGATGTCTGATATTTTTATATTAGAGAACTACATACAATGGGAAATATATTTAGACAGCAATTTTAAGACAACCATTGGTAGACAGTAATACAATCTTCTTTTCAGCACCTTAAGTCGTGGAACTCTTTCATGGAATTTGGGCTTGAACTCACTGACGCCTTCAAGTGCACATTCTCTAACTGAAAAGCAAAATAATAATCATATTAATTAATGAAAAGAACACAGTTGTTTAGCAGCTTTATATTAGAGTGGACTTAATATTTGGATTTCAGAGGAAAAAATTAACATCGCTGCCAATAATTCACAAATGATATAGATGCTAGTTTAAAAAGTAACCTGGGACAAGCATTAAAGCAGATAGAACAATAAGGTTATTGTGGACATTATAATTAACCATTTTTCAGTTTCACTTTATTGTTACCTTAAATAATGCAAGACATCATAACCTGGTTATTACAAATACATATACAAGTATAGGCAAACATACACAAAACATCTGGATACAAAACATCTGGATACAAAACATCTGGATACAAAATTTGGGACATCTTCATGAGTTATAAACTCTGTTGACCGCTAAAGATCCTCGGTGTTTCAGGACATGGACTATACAAGGTAATGAAAGTGTTCTACAGGAATTCAGACTAAATCCATGTTAACACTTCTCAAAGCTGGCTAGTATTCGACTTAACAGCTCCCAGATGTTTGGTTGGTTTGAGGTGACGGGAAGGCCACTGCAATTAGACAAATGGGCTGACTTGTTCGCAAAATCATTTGTGAGACTGCTAGCCTTGGGGACACCACTGCTATCATTAAGTCACTCAGAAATCCATTGTCTAGTGTTTGCATTCCTTATCCCTCTGCAATGACTATTTCTCGTATTTTTAGTCCAAAAGCTTTGATACTCTTTTTTGCGTCAAAGTACAATGAGTTCTACATATTTTTCTTGAATCTTTCAATGTCAGTGATGTACTGGACAGCTGACCATACTATGTCTATTGCTCTGCACAACCTGTGCCCTCTTCTTCTGGCTTCATTCATGAATAAGCTACCTTCAATGTCTTGCCTGCTGAAGGGAGGAAGGGAGGTGGAAGATGATCCTTCTTAAATGTATGAAACTGGTCAATGTAGAAGTACACAAAATTCACTTGAAATTATGCCTCAAGGATCTGAGGCTGTTTTATACACTCGGTATATTTTGGTAGGTAGACATGTTAAATTAAAGACATTGTAATTGTCAACATGATGTGTAATTCATCGACCTGGTACTGAAAAGGAAACCAGTTGTACCAACCTTTAAAAGCATTTGACAGTTTCCTATACTGTGTATTTGAACCATACATTCCAGGGAAATATTGCTACGTTCAGAAGAACTTCCTTGTAAAAATGAGCTGGTGACAGTAGAATAGCTGTAAGTATATTTGTATCCTGTTTGAAATGCCAGTTGACCAGTACCTATAAAAGATTTTTTACAATATGAGTTGCATTTTTTAAGCATTGATTTTAAGATTTGTGACCTTAATGTGAATAATACCTGCAGTACCCACAGTAATCCCCCCAACCAATACTCATTGAAAGTCTTGTGTATTCATTTCAATTCCATTCAACATGAGTTTTACCCAAAATACATTAGCGTGGTCCAGTGATGGAAAACACTTCACTTTCTCTTCTGTACAGACAGGGAAGAGCTGGTACCATCTGGCCTGGGGGCAGGTAAATCCAAGTGGCCCCATCAGTAGCTAACACATGCACTGGCATACATACTTACACATATTCTCAATATAACACACACTCAAACACACTCAAATACACATTCATGCTAAGACACATACTCACCTATTCATGTAACACATACTTACGCATGCACACTCATGCTAACACATGCCCCCAGGCCTACCCGATTATACGTACAGACAATGTACAAAATGGGATTGGCTTTAAAAAGCATGTAAACATTAATATTACTAATTGTCACAGTGTCTCTCATTTTTTACTATTATTCATTTAATTTAATGCTGGTCTGCGTGACAGCTGCTAGACATCAAACATCCTTATGTTTCAGATTGTAAATATTCGATATAACATTGGCAGGGACAAAATGCATTTAAAAGCTACAATGAATCCAGATGTTCTGGATTATCTCTCGGTTTATAGGAAATTTGACAATTATTGTTTATGAGTATGAAAATTAATTATTGCAATTTCCCAGGTCATGTACTGAGAACATGGGGTCTCAGTTAATTGGAATCCCTTTTATAGCCTCTTAGAAAAGATCCAGCTGGAAATAGAATTGTATTCAATGCTGCAAATAAATGTCAATACAGCTGTAATTATATTTAAGTATTATGCATAAACAGATGTTCCTAGCACTTTTTAATTTACAGTGTAATAGAAGTATAATAAAAGTGGAGGTACAGTCTGTACAGTTGTATTATAAGTATAGTAGTTTATATAATATAATTTGGAAAGCAGGTTCCTACTCCATACAGCCTACAGTCTAAGTACTGGACCTTATGATAATGGGGGCCCTAAACATCAATTTTATTTCATAAAATACATCAATTGATGTATTTTTAGTATGCAGGTGGACTTTAATGTTAATGGTTACGAGACACAGTACTGGATTGGTTCTATAGACATCTACAGAGAACTGAAAACTTGAATCTTAACTCAATTGTTACAGCTGACAGGTGGCATCCACTCACTCCAAATATACATAGGTTGGGTCCATGTGACAACTCCAAAAAAATTCCGTGATGACTACAATTAATCATGAAACATTTTTTCCCCATTATATATTTTTTTCGATATTTCCAAGATCCTAAAATGCCAATTCATTCTAAACGTCCTTTGGATCTACATCTCACCACTTGGCCTTAATCACAACTTAACGTCACAGGACAATTACAATATTTAACCAATCTATTGCAAAGGAAGTCCTATTTCTACTTTTTTTTTCTAATAATTGTATTCCATACACATAAGCATTGAGATATAAATCAGTCAAGGTAGTAATCAAAAATAATTCATATTTTGTACTTACGTGGGCATTCCGACATGCATGGGCCACCCTCTCCTAAATTCTCGGGGTTCTCTGCAAATTAAAGAAAACGGGGGAATCTCGCTTTTGAATTCTAATCAATGGTGTTCCGAAAGTATATACAAATCCTATTACAGGATATAAGAGGTAGTCATCCTTACGGTATACATTGAAATATCCAGTGTTGACACTCTGTGGCTCTCCACAAGTAAAAACATAAGAAAAGCATACCAAACATAATCCACTATACTATAATGCATATGCGTGTATGTGTCCAATAGACAGCATTTTGGCATGTTTCCTCCATGACCTCCATAGCCATCTCCCAAAGAAGAAAACTAGGGTCGTTATCTGCCTCCAGTTAGTATGTCTAAGAAAATATGACATTTAAGTAAAAACACATCCCACTAATGTAATGTCTTTATGGCGGGTACTTATGAAATTGCAAATAACAGAAATATTACATGAACTACAAACGTTTTTCAGTAATCATAAATAAGCGATATATTTTATTTATTCTTTTGCCAGATCTCGAACAAATTTTCGTTTAATTCCCCATGCCTGCTTAGCTAGTAAACAAAATAGTAAAAAATAATGCACTCAATAAATCAAATCAGATCAATAACCCCCTTCATGGTTAGGATGGAGTCCCCCTGTGACATTAAATTCATTAAAACTTCTTCTTTTATAGGGATTGTTATAATTGTATCAACTTGATATTTTATTTTCTAGCTAATTTATGAAGAATAGAGCTGAAAATGCATGCAGTGAAGGTTAATATGTAACGTTCACTACAGTTTGGTTTTACATTATGTTTAGTAATATATATTTTTTATATATATATATATATATATATATATATATATATATATATTTGTTGTTTTTTACTTACTTCCTAATACTCCAGCCACAACAGCACAGAGGAGAACAGCTCGCAGCTCCATGGACGCAGAATCCCCTCTTTAGTCCCACATTAACTAAGTAAAATTGGTACACTGCTGACGGAAAGCTCACAGCCAAAGCATGAATGAAAACCCTTTTCACAAAGCACAGGCTGCTTAATTTCCACCCCAATGCAGCAGGAGGGATGGGGGCTTTTAGAACAAAACAGAGCCTATCAGAACCTGCTGCAGGAGTTAAAGCCCGCACTCCCTTCCCCGGGGGAAATAAACTTCCAGCCAATCAGAAAGGAGCTCCGGCAATGTGAAAACAACAGAGCTTGCTATTCACCGTATACAGCATCTATAGAATATACTGTACATGTAAAGCCTTCTGGTATGAAGGCGGGTGTTATGGCTCAAAAAAATGTAGGCTAAAAGAGACTGTGGAACTAGTACGCTAATATTAAGTGGAAGATTATAGTCGGATTAAACATGCCGTCCCACTGAAAAATAATGCGTATTAAAACACTTTGTGTGTACTTAAAATACATTCAACATTCAACTTGTAAAAAAAGTTACAAGTGGGCCTTTAAGAGAAGCTACAGCTCCAGTGCTGCTGCCCAGCTTCCTGTGTTGCTCCGTCTTTTGCACTAGCATTGGCTTCGGATCACTAAGCAGTCATGTGCATTAAAGTGCTGAAACGTCATTTTATTAATAATAAATTCCCATCCAGTTGGTTTTTAATAGTTTTGTGTTGCGTAGTCTAAGAATGTGTTTATAATTATTTTATGATATATTAATGAAAGTCCACTATTATGGGACAAAAATGAAGATACATCTATGAACCTTATTGTTGTTGGAATGAAAGGGCCTTTGTTTGACTCCTGAGTGCTCTTGGACTCCTTATATTGACACTCATGTAGAACCTGACATTACCTTTAATACTTGAGTTCCACCAGACATTAATATCAAAATTATAATGAATAGGCCCCATCTAAAGTAATCAATTAATTCTGCGAGCGTGAGAAGAACATAGAGAGGAAAGGGTAGGAAAGCGGTGCCGTCATAGCGCATGGGCACATTGGCCAGTTGTCCAGGAGCCCCACATTCTAGAGGCCCTGCAGAGTACCGACACCAGGGGCCAGCCATAATACCATATGACTGCCATCGGTAGGGTGCACCCTACATTTTCCACCTCCCTCTCCCCCGAGGTGTCCCCTTGTCAATGTGCACAACGCGCCTATCCTGGAAAGTGGAAGGTATGTAGAGGCCTCAGTGCGTTGCTTTGCCCAACGCACTTACAAGCGCCCTATAGAAAGGCAGACAACAGTTAAAGAAGAGACTTACACGTAAGCATGGCAAATATTCACAAAATAAATAAAAGTAGATGCAGTTATGACAAAGAACTAAAATCAAATGCAGAAAATGTTAAAGTTTTGGTAAAGTGTCCATATGAAGTCCGGCGTTTGAAAGTGTAGCCTAGCGAAAGTTTTCCAGAGCTTGGCTTATCCGACTCTGGCAAGGAGATATTCCTATATATGCCATTTTGGCTAGTAAGCAAGGCCTCCCTAGAGGAGGGGGAACAATATGTGGAGAAGTGCGCCTGTGTTTGTTTTAAGGCACAGTGTTTCACGTATATCGTTTAGCGCACACTCTGATTCCACCAATGTCACATTTGTCTTAAACACCTTAAACCTACTGCCCAATGGCAATGATTGTGTGTGAAGCCCCTTTTTAGAGTGATGACACCTGGGAAGGAGTAATGCTAAAAGCAGTACGTTCTAAAATGATCCATTTCTGTAATTGTCTGCAAACGCTTAAGATGAAAAATAATGTACGGTATATGGTAGTTCCAGGGATAATCCTGTTTCCAGGGAGCAATGTTAAACTGTTTTCTTTATTAATCATTCCTTTTAGAATGAAGAATCTGACATGGTGCACTCCTGTTATGTCAATCATTCACAATCGCACAATTTCAATTATATACGGTAATTACATCGAAAGCCCAACAGTGCCATCTGCAGTCCCGGTTAAACAGTCCATGTGAACGTTTTCAATGTTTTCATTCATTCGATGATGGTCCAAACCCCAGTGAGCTTCTGCTGCAGGAGAAGCCTTGCAAGCTCTGCGTATAACGTATAGTTAGAAGGACATTCCACCCATCATATTCCATGAAACAGCTAAGTGACCCCAAACTTTTGAACCGCAGTGTATACGGACGGTATATTACAGTACTGTGCAAAGGTTTTCGGTGACTGTGAAAAAAATGTTGTAAAGTAAAAATGCTTTAAAAAAACAAAGACATGTTAACAGTTTATTTTTATCATTTAACAAAATAAAAATAAACATACAGAAAAAAAATAATATATATATATGACAAGTAGAGGTTGCAAAAGGTATGAAAACATTAGATGCCACAGTGAAGTTAGATATGCAAATACATGCAATGGGACGCCATCAAGCTTCATGCTATTTAGGAGAGGCTTTGGTAATGATGTTTAATAATTTTAAAACAAAAATGTTTGTTATATACCTTAAAAAAAAGTTTTTAAAAATTGTAAAAATACATTTAATGCAAAAAAATAAATGTAAATGATCCATAATTATGACAGGGGTGTCTTCTCCTTTTGTACCAGTTTGCCATTGTATGTGAGGAGAGAGAGGGGCACCGAGTGGTTTTCGCTTACCCGCTCAGCGCCCCTCTCTCTCCTCTGCGAGCCCTCTAGCTCGGTCTCGGTGCCAGCTTGTAATGCTGAGCGCCGGAAGTGACGTCAATTTCCGGCGCTCAGCATTACAAGCCGGCACCATGGCAGAGCAGGGAGACTCGCCGCAGGACTGTTTAAAGGTAAGTACAAAGGGGATAATAGGGAGGGAGAGTAGATAGTGGCGTCGGCGTAGTTTAAAATGCCGCTTCTGCAGGGGGGGAGGCATTTTAAACTTCGCCCCAGGTGGCATTAAGTCTTGGGCTGGCCCTGATCAAACTATTTCATCTGACGGCTACTATACACTTATAAAAATGTTTGGCATACTTGTTGAACAGCGTAAGCGTCAAGAACACTGCTGCTGGTCTATGAATGAACGCACTATTTGCAATAAACATCCTTCTCATTCATCAGAACATGAGAAAGTAGAAGCTTCGCAGGCACTCAGACTTCCCACACCCTCACAATAGCTTCCAGTTATGCGGTTGTCGGTTTAACATCAACCAAAGACCGCGTTCAAGGAATACGGTTAACTTAAGGAATACCACATAACCCACAAATGCTACAGGATGTTTTAAAAATGTAGACGGCATCAACAAATTTTATTTATTTAGAAACGATATGATCTGCATCGGTAACGTTACGTGTTTAGCAAATCACTAGTGAAAAAATTTTACATTATGAGAGAAATTCAGCCCTCATCTGGTTTATTATACGTTGAGACACATGTATGTCTGTGACTTTTTAATGGTATTGTTGTTATTTTTCATATTTGCAGGAAGTCTTGGAGTCAAATGACCTTAAAGGAACAGAATAAGGTGTTAAAAAGTGAATTTAGTATAGCCCATGCCTGCAAATACAGGAGCTTTCAGCGTTGCTCATTTGTTTTAATGTGCTATACTCTGTTTGCTTTCTTCAGGATATCTTATCGGGTTGCTAACGGATAGCAGATAAGCTCTTTACTATCTGAGCATGGAGTCCTACAGGGTATGCCTTCATCAAGGACGTTAGCGGCACCTGTTAAAGAAAAAATATCTTATAGAAACATTTTTGAGTTAAGCAAAGATCCATGTTTTACTTCCAAGCCTCCATTAAGTTGTAAGGCCTCTGGGGGCTACTGGTGCTTTGCTAGATAACGAGGCACACACCAGTAGCCACACTGTCCAGGCTACTATAGCCAGGAGGCAGAAGCTCAGCGAGGTGAACCTACAGGAGCTATGCCACAGCTACCCCTGCATGCCAGGAAAGTTTGAACCTGGCTCCTGACATATAGGTGTTAGTGAGAGTGAATGTGTGTGTTTTTATAAGTAGGGGAACAGCTATAAACCCTACTGTGAATGAATGAATGAGTATATGAATGAATTAGTGTGTGTGATAGCATGAAGTGCTTGGACCTAGGCATGATGGGACTGTGATTGCTGTTAGCAATCACACTCCTATCATGCCAAGTCATATTGCTAATTTTTTTTGTCCAATTGTGGTGTGTTACCTACTTTTTTTTTAAAAAAAATGTGAGTTTTTATTATTATTTTTAATGGTGGGGGTCATTTTCGGTTTTGGCTAAGTGAACCGTGAATGTTTTGGTCCAGTATTTTCATTTTGGTGCATCCCTAGAATAAATAGAACTACTTCTTTTTTAATTATCCTGAATTTGTAGTCACAAAACTTTCTAGGCCTAGAAATCAGTGAGAGGAAAAGTAAAGGTTTTGTGTGATTTACTTATTTTAATCTGCATATTTATTAAAGGCCATATTTTCTCACAGTGAAAAATGAGTGCGGCCCGCGCACGTATACAATTCTGATAAGGTGGCCCACTGCAGAAAAAAAGGTCATCACTCATTATAAATTGAAGTAAGTTATTTCTTACATTTGTTTCATGTAAGAATGTGTTTCTAAATATATGATATACTGATAAACAGTTTTATAGGACCAATATGTTCATTATCCTATGACCTTTTTGGAGTTATTTGCCTCTTTGGTGCTCTTGGACTTTTCATTACTGATGTTTGTGTAGGACCTGGGGTTAATTCAGTACTTGAATTTAACTGGACATTAATACCTATCTGTAAAGTATATGCTAAAAAAGAGTGTTGCAGTGGATGATACTTTTTTTGTGGATTGACATTTCTTTTTAGGTCAAGTTGTTGAGAGTATTGGCCTTCTTTATGAAGTGTAAAGAAAAACTGAACGGACATCATCCCACGTTAGAGGTTTGTAAAAGTGTATGGATCAAGAAAAAGAAAATTATAATATACAGGGCTCATCAACCTAAGGTGACTAAACGAGTTGAGTGTAAAAAGAACATAAAGAGCCTTGGAACATAAAGCATCCTGGGATTGGAAGAGAAATGATGGTACAGCTAAAGAAAATACTTACACTTGGGAAATGCTATCAACATAAAAATGTGTCCAGTTATGACAATAAATTGGAATCAAATGCAGAACGTTTTTGTCAGTGTGTTCATATGAAGTCCAGTGTCTTTGTAACTTAAATAGTTAATCATTTTAAATTGGAGCGTCTGTCTTTCTTGGGTATTTTTGGTGTTCCCTTTGAGCATTTTGATCCTTAACTGGTGACTTTTCTTGACCCATACACAGCCGCAGATGTCTAATATGGGATGTTTTCAGGGTAGTCACAAACATAATCTTGTTTTCAGGATTACATCCTACCAATGTTTGACAGTGAACTCCTACTATGCCGAAATCATTCACAAAAGCTTACCGCTAACTCAATCATAAAGTTAAATCAAGAGCTCAACAGTGCCATCTGCTGGCCAAGTGTGTGCGTTACAGAACTAAATAAATAGTTGACAATAATGTTTTTAGAGATTCTAGTTCAGCAAAGGCTTTCAGGTTTTATTAAAATTTCTGTCAACTTTCTAGAGTGACTTCCACTACCCGGAAACTACGGTATATCTTTGTTAATAATGACATCATAGCCAAAGAGGTGAAATCAAGAGCACGGGTAGTGTTATCAGTAAGTTCGCTCATGTGACATGCTCAGCAGTTGGTCATGAGGTATCTTGTAATGTATTTAGCAAGGAGAGCTGTAATGACTTTGTATCAGCCCAATAACAATCTGAGATACAAATAAAAAATAATCTCAAAAGCAACCACATGTACGTGAAATAGCACACATATAATATCACCCACCTTATGATCATAAATATTTTACAGACAGGAAGTTTTGGGGAGTTTTTTTGTAATTTTAACCATAATTCCTTTGTGTTTGTTATAGACACTAATATATATATATATATATATATATATATATATATATATATATATATATATATATATATATATAACCTACCAATTTAACTTCATGAGTGTAGAAGTCTCAAACGAAAAAAAAATATATATATATATATATATATATATATATTCCGCAACACCTATGAACATAGAAAACCTAGCCAGCCGTCTATGGTGCTGAGCTCGAGAGACTGCATGGGAGCTACAGTAGGGATTATTCTGGTTCTGGTTTCAACCTTCTCACTTTATTATTACGAAGGGCAAACACTGGCAGGTTCCTCCAGCTGAGCTGGCCCTGTATTTACACAGAATACAATGGGTGAGGAAACATGAAATAAGTCTCCTGATTTAACTATACATTATCAAAGGCTAGCGAGAAAAAAAAAAAAACCCTGTTCCTACAGCAGAAGCTCCCAGAGGATGGACCCTCATAAAATATAGGAAAGCCACGGCGCTAAAACCACAACTCTCCTGCCAACCCATTGACATACAGTGCTGTCTAGGGCTCTAGAAACCCCTTACGGCTCATTCTGTCCTTCCTGTGTTCCTCCAGAAAAGATATACGTCCGTTCATTTTTGTTATTGCGCTGACGGAATCCGCATGATTACGTAGATATATAGATACCTTTGTTTTGACTTCATTGGCCGGCACACTGTATATTTTGCATTAATTTGTAGATATAATATATATCACATATTCATCACACACCAGTTCCACATAATTCTAATTCCATTTATTTGTGATTAGATAGGCACTTAATACAATTAAAATTACACAAATCAAACGTTTTATTACAAAAATTGTAAAAATACAATTGTAAACATCTTGCAACAGGATTTGGGAAACATTTTGGTCCTTTGAAACTATGTTTGAGTTGTAATCACAATGTTATCTTGGAGTAACAATATACACACTTTCTCTAGTAATTGTATAAAATAAACAAAATAAAAAAAAAACAAAACAGTGATTAACTTGGAAAATGTCTCTTAATATTACAAACTTAAAGTGAACGAAACAGCATTTTTTTTTTCAAATATTAAGTTATAATTACAAAAAAAAGTTACAAATCTGCGATTTTGAAATTTGGCCTTTCCTCATATGGCAAAAGTGCAAAACAAAAATTGCGTATAATAGTAAAGTGTTAAAAGCAATGCAGCACCATCGATTCAGCTCAATATGGCCATGTCAGGTTTAGACAGGACTCGTTGAAAGCGGCATACTTGAAATGAAGCCAAGCTATATGGCCAAATAGTGTGACTGAATCCCCAGTATTTATTCCTGAGATATGTTAAGTAGCACTTATAGGACGGGTAGTTTGTGTTTACATATTTAGCATATTTTATATTTATATGCTTATTATGTGAGTGTTCCCATTTTTGTAATTTTTTTCTGAATAGTCCCTTAGTCTATTTCCCTAATACAATTGTATGTGTTCCTGACTTTCAAGACACGTTTAATTAGGTAATATCATACATTTCAAGGCCTTAAACTATTATTTTTTTTTAGTTAGAGTTTGAAGAAGTTAATTTTAGGGGTATAAAATTACAAATATGAATATACCCTACCTCATACATTAGATCCTGATCACAGTATATTAATGTGCACAAATCCTCCCTGCTCTCTTTCTTCTTTACTGTTTTTAGAGGGTTCGTTTTAATATAGTGGAGGAACAGCTAAAATATATTCTAGGGGTTCCTCAGCTTGATGCATGCCATGTATTATAGAATATTTTGTATGACAATACTGAATAAAGTCTTACCTATTCACTGGGGCAGTAAAAAGAAGGTATATACAGCCCACTTCACAGCATATTGGCAGATCATACCCATCAACATGCAAACTTTCGGCAAGGACAAAAAGGCATCAATACATTGTCTACCAATTTAGCTGCATTGGCAAAACATTGATGCATTTTAATGTCATTTGTTAAAATAAATGTTATTCTATGTGGTCAGCTTTGTAAGGTATATTGAAAATATACATGGGGTACAAAGTACTGTTCCCTCCACAGCGATCTGTTCCGCAATGAAACCATTAGGAAAGCACTCGTCGTAACAGTCCCAAGATTGGCATGACCATGTAAGCAAAAACAAATGAATGCATATAAGGCACATAATCAGATGCTCCATACAGATCTTTTTATAATATATAGTGCCAGGGTCACATGACACATCCTTGCAAATCACATATACAAGCACTGCTTTAACTTTTGAAAGTTGAACACGGCACGCACTTGGATCATATAATCCATCACATTATGCATGTTTCCACAATGCTGCATAGTTTTGCTCTCGAAATATAAATAATGGGTTAAGAACAAGGAACCAAAACACATAAACTAGGTATTTCTTTAGATTCGTTTGTATGTTCCTAGAAGAGCACTGCAGTTGGGGCAGTAATGATCCACATCCTTTAATGCATCGACACAAAAGGGAATGAGGCAGCAACCCAATCCACAGCTGTAATAAATAAATACAAATATATATCAGCACAATTGTTTATGGTGCATTTAAGTTATAACACCCTTTGGGAAAATAAAAACATTTTGCATTCCAAGTACTATACAAAAGTGTAAAAATCTTAATCTTAGAAAAAACGGACATCAAAAAACCCTCTGTGTGCATAATTAGTAATAGCAGGAATTTAGCAAAAAAACAGTACCATTCCTAGAGACGATTTATGAAAATATAATATATCCATACATATATATATATTATAAACATAGATATAATGAACATGGCGACACTACTATGTGTACTCCCAATTCCAAAACTCATTTTAGCCTTTTCAAACTTACCCCAACAAGCACAAGCCCCCACAAGACAACCAGGCAAGAGCTCCTGAAGTATAACTAAGACGAGTAGTGACCATTCCGTTGCAAGACCGGCAGCACATCTGAACAGGACGATCGTGAAATGTTAACGGTTGCTGAACGTACACGGTCTGAACTGTAACTAAAGAGGAATAGAATGTTAGCTTTCTACGTGCAGAAAGGTGTATTGATGATTCTATACGCATGTCTAGCTTATTTCTTTGGCATGTCACCAATACTGGCCACATATGGGTTTTATGTTACAGGTCTTATCAGGACCTTATTTGCATTTGAGCTATTATTGCGTTGGTAGGGAAATGTCTTAGGACAGGCTGGAGTTTCCCCTGCCAGCAAGAGTAGGCATTAAATGTGCAATGAATGAAAGCGCCCAAAACACCTTTAAAAACTGGTTTAGTATGTAAGGGAGCATTGACCCCTAATTGTTGGAAAAAGTCGCATGTAAAATGTAAAAAAAAAACAATTTTCATTTACGCAAAATGCAAAAAAGTCCAGCCTTATCTCGATTATTGTTTATTTCTAAATTTTAATGCATTTGATACATAAAATAATGTATATATATATATATATATATATCAAAGAAAACCCTATCTGTTTTTAAGATACGTGCGCTAAACGTGAAAAAATGGGAATCGTGGTTGTACAAATGGTAAAAAAAAATTGTAAAAATCATGAAGGAGTTAATAATAAGTTGATGAGGTCACAAAATACTTGTTAAAGGGCTAAACTTACCAGGAGGTTGCATGGGGGGAGGGGCAGGCATAGGCTGAACTACACAGGGAGGGCTGTTCATGTTCTTTGCGTCCATCCCTCCTTGAGGCATTGGGTACGGTGGATACGGTGGATAGCTATTAATTGCCTCGTCGTATGACGGAGGGGCGGTTGGAACCACATAGCCACCTGGAATTGCTTGATAGTTTGTCGGAGCCTGCATCTCACCTAAAACAAAAAAAGAAGATTTTCTTTAAGAACATTGTATGAAAAATTAGGATGAGAAGTAGATCTTTCGCGTGGTCTTTGGGCTTCCCTAATCATACAGGGATTGCGTAGTTAAGTTAAACGCTATGGGCAGCCAAACAAAATGTGCTAATTGACAGTCAATCCACAAGCGGTCCTGTTTGGCATTCACCCTGGCACTTTACGTAAAGTACTTCAAATGATTTTAGCAGCAGCTCACAGAACAAGTCTTCATGGATGGATGGATAGATACATCAGTACTCTGCCCAGCATGGCTTAAGAATAAATTGCATTATTTATTTAGGATGGACTGGATAGCGTGCTCCTTAGCACGTTTTTATCAAAATCTGGAGTAGATGCATTTAGATTTTAAAGCCCGCAGTGCTGCAGGCAAAAAATTAAACATCTCAGCGCACCTCGCGGTACCGCCGGCAATCACTAATCCCAATTTGATCAGCAGCTGACAAACATAAAAAAGGAACGGTGGACGGAAGACTGGGGGTGACATAAGACCCACTATTTAATGGGGAGGGGTGCATTTGGGATACCCTTCTACAGGGATCTGTTGTACTATTATATTATTATTCTGTAATAATCCGGCCTATGTTCTTAGAAAGACAATGCTTAATAACCAATGTTGTCATTGTGACGTCTTTTGATACGCAAGCCTCTCTGATTCATTGGAACATGTACATACGGTATTTCAAATAGCTTAAAAAGGTTACAATAAATAGCTGACACATAAAAATGTTGTGTAATGATATAAAGGGAAGATGATTTAAGGCTGTTGTAATTATACCCCCCCATGCATTTGAAACTAATTGCTTTAATATGACCGTCTCGTGGGTGCATGTGAGATACATTTAGCACCGTTTGGTTACGCGGTTGGCCGTTTGTCTCTGTTGGAGCCGTCTCTCATATGAACACAACAATTTTGCCAGTTTCCGACATTAAAAAAGTGGAGCTAGCCTGGAATTGACCACTAACATTATTTTTTATAAAGGGTGTCATTTTGTATTATTTTTAAGATCCCTCCTTACTAATCCAGCAGCAGGGGGGGGTGATACCCTGGTGGATATCTTGCAGTAGTTCTCCTGCATACTATGGCTAGCCTAGTCGGCCCCCGTAGTAGCCCTCTCTCTTCTTGCACAGTGAAACAGTAAGAGAGGTGTAGAGCTGGCTCCTATCCTAAAATTGTAGTTTTCAAAGATTCCTTTGAGAGTGAAAATACATTGATAACGGGACAATAAAGTGTGTTCGATGTGATTAACCTCTGAAGGACATCAGGGATGTAGCACAGAGTCCACAAAAAGTGTCAGAAAGTAATAGAATGTTGGAAGAGAGATTCACTATTTTGGGAAGAGGCTGAAATCCTCTTATGAAATGTCATGACTTCTTAGTAAATCTATTGTATTTATGTAGTTTTACGTACATGGCGCACATATAGGTGACAGTGCAAAATGTCAAATATGCTATAGAAAGAAACTAGGGAAAAGAAAATCCCATCGCATTCATGTTCCCTTTCTTTACATTACACCCAACGCCCTTACCCTACAGCTTTACATTATAACCGCTTGTTCTAACATTTAATTAAATTGTGACATAAGTACGAGTCGCTGTAAACGGAGTCAACGTCAGTCTGTTCAACAAACACAAAATAAGAAAGTGTTACATTCCTGTAAACAGTTGGTGTCTAACAGCGACTGTTTCTACACCACATAGCAGGTAGAAAGACAAAAAATGTTGTTGGGCTACTCAGAAGATGATACAGTCAGCCGACGTGATGAATGTACGGTGTGAACAGCATTCCAATGCTACACTAGGACAGGGTTAACCCCCCCCATTTGTAATCTCCTGTAAAGAAACTCAGCTGTATGCGGAGGAGATCCAAGGACCCGGCAACTACACACAACGTTCATTCGACTGTCACCCACTGTGATGGTTTACATACAGAGCGGAAGCAGCCATTCCTAACAGCCCCCCCAGGGTGTTTTTGGGGGGCAGAAAAAGCTGAAGGCGGAGGAATCTGTGCCGTGCAACCTATGGCCGAGCCACTGAAACATCACAAGTCTGTCCTTAGATTGAGAAAAGCCGATGCCACACATGTTCACTGCATTAAACTACCACATTCACCTGGGAGGCTGTTCCACTTATCTACCACCCTCTCCATAAAGCAAAACTTTATGGATAAACATTGTATACTATCTTGGACTGTGAGGAGGACACTGATCAAATGAGCTTACAATCTAGAAGACACAGAAGCAGCCATTTAACCCTTAGATGGGGGGTTAAAGGATTACACAACATGTAGCTGTAGCCCAGATCACAGTTTCTCGGGGAGCGCAACATATAATTAACTTAAACAATCATAGGTCTGCATACCAATAAAGATTTCCTATAGGAGGCTGGGATACAAGTTAACCCATATAGAGCCAGATCACAGTATACTTAAAAAACATGCAAAGAAGAAAGAAAAATGCAAGTATGTGCCAGGTTATCATCAAGTCACCTTCACTGGGTGAACTGCAATGATAATTAGTTTCAATGTTTGTTTATAAGGGTTAATAATAATAATAATAATAACAATAGTTTAAAGTATTCGGATGAACAGTAGCGACTAGTGGGCTTCACCAAGGAAAGTAATGCTTCCAAGAAGTCCGGGATTAGGCCATCTGGGCTTCAATCCCTGGCCTTTAAATCCCATCACACCTAGTCACAACGGGGAGGGGCTAAACTACTGGTAATGAAACCTAACGCGTAATACACGGATATATATATATTACTGAAAAGCAGAAACTGTCATAAAACACAAACCGCACAATGACACATATCCCCTACTAACACACAGGGCCACCTCCAGCCCGGCACTGGAACAGTTAACAGTAAAGTCCTTCCAAACAAGTTTACGGTGCCCTAAAAGTCTTAAAGCTAATTTCCATCCCAACCGAGACTTAAAGATATCCACCGGGAAAAAACGTACGGTACGCCCCGAGATAGCACACACTCACCGGTTTGAGGGCGCTCCCACGGACGGAATCAGTGCGATCACCCAATTTACTAAAGCCAGGAGTTTCTGTATCCGGGAACGCGCAGCGCGCTACAGGGAAAGCAGGAAGCGGGGGGGGGAGTGACGTGTGCAGTGGGGAGGTGGCGGGTGGATGCGGCTCGTTAGCGCGTGCTTGGCGGTCATCACGGGTTTCTCGATAAAGTTGTATTTTGTTCGTATATCCGTGCCATTGCCTACTTACCGGATATGTGATAGCAATTCCAGTTCGAACGGGCGCGTCCGCGAATAGTGACGTGTGCTCGTTCCATCTGTCTTTACGGTTATTTTAGTCAGCGTGTGGTGATTTCTAGTGAAGATCCCGCCAATAAAGAATAGTGATTTACCTGGAAACAACGTAATGTCCTGACGCAGAAACTCTTTAAATATGAACCCTTTAATAGCCTGTAGTGAAAAATGCTAGCCGCTCACCAAATGAGTTGCCCAAATAGCTGTAATACAGGCCCTCATGGAAAGCTTGACTTAAGATACGCTTAATTGCGTCACCTGCATTCAAGCAGAGATAGCAACCATAGCATACTGATAGCAAGCATTAATGTGGAGGCTTAGGGTGTTATCAGGTCTGAGTAGCTCCATACCATATTACCCCCAGGATCTGTCACTTTTGCCTGGGATTGGGGCAGAAGCCCTGAGAGTTCCCAGATATGGAGGTAAAGTGCCGTTAAATCCCTGGTGCCGGGCTTATACCATTCCTTACCCCAATTTCTACATTCGGTCATCCGGACAATCCTACTGAGACCCGCCAAACCTCCTAGAGACGCAGATATCGCAGGAGCTCACAATGTTTGCTCGGTATGAGTGGATTGTACTGCGTTCTACAGACCCAAACGTTACAATTTTGCATATAAAACAGCAAAAATGTGTTTATAAGTTATATAAATGTATTCATGTTAGTGTACTGAAAAGGTAATCGATAAGTAAAACATCCTTCCAGCAGAAGTGGTAAAGGTTGATACAGTGAGAGAATGTAAACATGCCTGGTTTGTCCTGAGTCTAAATCGAGGCCGGAGACTGAATGAAGTTGGGGACATTACATCAGGAAAATTGGGTGGACCAGAGGGCCCTAATGGGTCTTATCTGCCATTAAATTCTATGTGCCTAAAAGCCTAACTTGGTGGCATAAATAGCTGGCAATAGTCTTATTAATGCCTCTACCGCACCTCTAACACAAAAGTGCCCTCTTTCATAAGTTTTGGGGTCTGTAGTATGAGTCCCTACTTGCTCACTACTTGCTTTTTACTAGTATCAGAATAAAAATATGTTCAGAGTATCAGAATATCAAAAATATTGGGTATATATATATATAATGTTTTCAGACAGCTGCTAGAAAAACTCGGGCTCTTTACCTGCCTGTGGAAGCAAAAAAAACAAAATATGGCTGCTGAATACGCTGCACCCCAAATCCTTTCCGCTATGTCCCAGACAGCTGTGTATTGGAACAGCCATATTGGAATGAGCAAAGGGTAGCTTGTGTATATATATATATATATATATATATATATACTATATATATACACATATACATATTATATATATACATATACATATATATATATACTGACCGTTACATACCCTGTTAGAAAATAATGGGCATATTAAGTGGGTTAAGGACAGCCTGTCCCCATTAGATATTATTTTGGGGGCTATAAGGAAATATTTTTTTATGTCTGATGTGAGCACAAACCGATTCCCTTCTATCATACAAATCTCGTATGACTTTCAGGTATGTACGCTAGTACAGCCGAGTCATGTTAAGTCATTAAAAGATGACGTATTTCAGTGAGTGTAAATATTTCTTTTCTACAGATGGGGTTAATAAGGATCTGTTGACACAGCAGTAAGCGGTCCCAGCTGTTGCACTGTTCTGGAGTCATGCTGCTCCCCTCTTCCTTCCTGTGACATAACCTTTGTTGCTATAGTTTGGGGAAACTGTGGGGGAAGGGGTCAATGAGAGTGGAAATCTCTGCAGATGCCAGAGGTCGGTTAAAATAAAAAGACATTGATACATGTCATCATTCAGTGGGTGTTGGCCAGACATGTCTCACTAGGCAGTGAAGAACATTACAAGGGCGCAACTAGTATATATAATATATTTTATTATTATTACTATTATTATTTGTTTTACAAAAATGCATCCAATAGCTGAGTGGGCCCTTTAAGATGGTGTCCCCTTGGAAATGCAGAATCCCCCATATCCATTTGCCAGTTTTCATGCCCCCATGAACAAACCTCATGCCAACGCCGGCAAGTATTCCAGGGGGGATCCACCATGCAAATGTGCACAAAGTTCACCCATTAATGCCATCCCTGTAAATGCATTTGAAAAGTACTTTAATATACACCAGTGTACCTTTAACCCCTTTGCAACCAATGACCCACCAGGTACGTCCTGTAAAGTTGTCCCTACTGGACCAATGACTTTCCTGGTAGGTCATTGGTTAAAAAAGCAGTCCCACATTGCCGTGATCACTGGGTCACCACTGTTGTTGACTGTTCCATGTCAGTCTACAGCCAGTCAAATGCATGGATACACATGTCCCAGTTCTCGCTGTAATTGTGAGCTGGAGAAAACAGATTGAAATGTAAAAAAAACCTAAAAAGAATATACCATATTTGCTTGATTATAAGATGACCACCCAAAATGTTAATATTAAAAAGAAAAGCCCCGAATATAAGACTACCCTAAGTTTTACTAGTAAATATTCATTTACATGTAAACTATGATTGTGAAAAATGCATATCTTGTTTTTATTTCCTTTTATTAGCTACTCTACCCCCCCCAGTTATGGACATCTGCCCCATATACCACTCTGCCTCCCAGATATCCCTTGTGCCTCCCTGATATGCCACTCCTTGGTGTCTAGTGGGGGCAGCCGCTGAACAACTACGCGCAGACAACCTCTGCTGCTGCCTGGCGCTTCCGCCGGGGCTTCTATGACTGAGTAGGCAACTTCCCCTGCAGCCGGAAGGAGGTGCCGTTATCAGCGGGGGTTGTCTGCGTCCAGGAAACTCTCCTCTCTGACAGCCGGGGAAGGTCTGCATGATACACGCAGACAACCATCGCTGCTAACGGCACCTCCTTCTCCTCTTGAATGGGGGGCATAAGGTATTTCTGTAGGCTGAGTGCTCTATGATATGCCTTTTAATACCACCCTGCCTCCAGATATGGGTTTTAACCACCTTTATGCCACTCTGCTTCCAGAAATGCCTTTTAACCCTCTATACGCCACTCTGCCTCCTGAAATGCCTTATACCTCCCTATATGCCACTCTGCCCTATAATATGCCTTTTAACCACTTAAATGCCAGAGTGGCATATAGGGGTATAAGGCATTTCTGGAGGCAGAGTGGCACATAGGGGGTCAAAAGGCATATCACGGGGCACAGTGGCATATAGAGGGTTAAAAGGCATATCATGGGGCACAGTGGCATTTAGAGGGTTAAAAAGCCTGGGGGCAGATGTGCATAACTGGGGGGCAGGTTGGAAAATAAAAGGAAATAAAAACAAAATATTTTTCTCAATCACAATTTACATAGTTTACATGAATTAACATTTACTGGTAAAACTTTTTTCCTAAATGGTCATCTTGTATTCAGGCTTTTTCTTTTTTTCCTAAATTAATATTCAGATTTGGGGGGGGCGTCTTATATCGTATCGAGCAAATACGGTACTTAATAAAAAAAAATAATGTCTTACATGAAAAATGTACACAAATACTTATGTGGGTACACTAAATGAGAAAGGATAATTACATTAAAATTGAGCTGGTCCTGTAGCGTCAAATAGCCATCGTCCTTAAGGGGTTAATGTAATTGTGGCACAATAGGGAATTTAGGCTGTGTCAGTCAAAGGCTGGTGAATGTGATGTAACAGTTGCTTCCTCATTGTTAAAAGGAAATGCAGCTGAACTTTAATTAAATAAGATATATTTAATATTTACCTATTACTCATAAATGTCATTGCCCTGTTTCGGTTTCATGATCACAGGGTTTTCTGCATCTCTTGCGGTCAACTTAATGCCAACGTGACATTTAAAGTGCTGTTTCGGCAGGACAAAACATTGATTTTCCTCTCTGGAATGCTCGGCAATTAAACCTTAGCAGATCTGGAGTTTTAGTAATTTTCTCTGAAGGTTCACTCAAATGAAATCAACACAGAAACATGAAAAGCCTTGGTTTGCTTGCACACCGGTCAACAGGAGAGGTCGGATCTCCCCAGTGCCGTAGCACAACCCTGGTTTAAACGATTATTTTTGGGATACTTGGAATAACACCAGTTAGTTACAAAAGTGTTACATTCTGCAGGGTATGTAGAACAGCATTTTTATAACAAAAATATTGTACTTTTTATTTTTTCACAAGTGCTTCCAAAGTACTTTGCATTCTTCATTGGTGAGGATGCTCTGGACACTGGACTGTCTCCTTACTACTACCCTATGTTCCAGTTCCCTAAGATTTTGCTTGCTCATGAATCGTGCAAATAGCTTAATATAATACGTGACTATGCGAATCAGAATGATTTCCTGTAATTACAACACTTAAGGCTTTTGATAAAGCCATTTAAACTACCAAGTAACTGGAGACCTGTGAATGTGGTTTATCCTCATTTGGCGGATAAATTATATCAGTATGATAGGTCTGAAAGGTAGCTTGACTGGATGCCAAATGACATTTCAACGTTCATAACAAACTATTTCTGTGTTTCATTATGTTATTAGATCATATTTCATTAGTTATGCAGAACGAGAGTATATTAATGAAAGTTTGTGTGTCCAAAACATCTAAAATAACATTTATCAGCTTTCCATCTCCTGAGGAAAAAAAAATAATTACTACATTAAAAGAGAAAATGCAAAAAAACATTATTGTGTGAGTTTAAAGTATTACTCTGTAAGTGAGATATTTTAACATCCTAGATTACCACATAATTAACACTGTAATTGTAAAACAACCCATATTTCTTCAGACTGAAAATGTCTTAATTTCTGCAAGATATGGGGGGATTTTTAAAAACAATTCACAATACTGTAATGTGAGAAATATTGTATTATAAAGTAAATGCGTGCTGATTATCCATCAATAAGATCTTCTCAGTTAATTTTGGTAGATCATTGGGTAATGTTTATGATAATGTTAAAAGCAGGGGCGTAACTAGAAACCTCAGGGCCCCGGTGCGAGAATCTGTTAAGGCCCCCCCCACCCCCAACCATCTACCCCCTTCTCACTATCTACCCTCTCCTCCTACCCCCCTTCTCACATCTACCCTCCCTACCCCCATTATCCACGATCTACCCTCTCCCTCCCTACCCCCCTTCTCACAATCTACCCACTCCCTCCCTACCACCCTTTGTAGGTCACTTACCGTCCACTCCTGTGGTGGGGGCGTGATGCCTCTGTCTCAGCGAGAAGCGCTGGCACCCGCGACAGACGCCTCACGCTCCCAAAACTGCAGACTGGGCAGCGCTGAGGCAGGCGGCGGGGAGCAGAGGAGTCCTGGAGTTCTGTCATTCAGGGGGGTCCAAGAGGTGCCGAGCAGTCATTTTCAGCAACCGC
>VKOC01001797.1:0-30740 GCA_009364415.1 Spea multiplicata
ATCAGTGGGAAATGATTTTTACATTTTACTGTTTTTTTACTATTTTTTTCTAATTATTATTAATTTTATTTTATTTTATTTTTTTATTTATTTTTACTAATCACACTGTGATTAGAAAGCTGGGCTCCATTGACTTGCATGGTGAATGCAGTACCTGTATTCAACCTGCAAGTGGAGCCAAAGTTCTCTAGATGGTCTGGACCATCTAGCGAACTTTTAAAATTTGTGGTTCCTGTTACAGGACGGCGGCCATCTTCCTTGATGGCGAAGATTGCCGGCAGCTGCGGCTGTGACCGTTCTCCGGAGCGGTCACAGCCCATCAAAAGGTTAGTGTTTGGTGTCGCTGGATGCCTCCTGATCGAGGCATTCCAGCGACACCATTTAAGTTTAGGAGGCGATCGTCGATCGCCTCCTAAACGCTTTTAAAACGGGCGTCCGCCGCCATACAAAGTATGGCGGATGTTGACGCCCCGTGGAGGGGCCAGAGATGGCCCCTTCGTTCCGATCGTGGCAGACTAAGTAGCAGCTCACCTGTGGCTGATTAATTAGCAGGCAGAAGGTTAAAGGGTTTGAGCCTGATTCAGAAGAGAGACCAGTGTTATTCCAGCTGGCAGAGCTGAGGAACTGAGGAGTGGTTTCTCTCTGAAAAGCCATTTTGATGGTAACTTATGACTTATTGGAAGGTGAATGTTTGGAAGCTGTTTTGTACTAAGCAAGTACTCAAGCAAAGACTGTTATCCTGTGCTGCCTATAACTGCTGCTGTTGATTCCTGTAAAATAAACATTGAAACTGAGCTGGATGTGTCCTGGGCTTCATTTACCCTAGAAGACTGTGGTAACAACCAAGATCCTTGACAACAATCCCAAGGAAAAGGGAGGCTTGTCACAGTGTAATATGGGATGAGTGTGGTTGATTTGTTAATAGTCTGGCTCCTGCGTTCTGAGCCAACTGCAGTTTGTGAAGTTCTTTTTCTGGGAGGCCTACATACAGTGCATTGCAATAATCCAGACGAGATGTCACAAATGGATGGATTAGGGTGGCAGTGTTGTCTGGTGGGATTAGGTGGAAGAAGGCATATTTTTTTGCAGCAGAAATTTGATGTTTAAGTGACACCACTGTCAAGGAGTGCTCTGAGATTTTGCACTTCACTTGACCTGAGTAGCTCTGAATTCTATGCCAGTTTGGTTAGTATTTCTTAGGATCACCGCAATTATCCTTTGTCCTCTGATCAACAGGATTTTTTTTTATCAGGATTTACCTTAAACTAGCTAGCTTGCATCCATTTTAAGAGATGCTAAGCATCTGTTGAAAAGAGATGTTGGATCCGTAGTTCCTGGTGTAAAGGAAAGGTAAAGATGCGTGTCGTCTGCATAGCAGTGGTATCTTAATCCATGTTGTCTGATGATGTCCCCCAGTGTATATAGCAAATAGAGTGGGAGATAGAATGGATCCTTGTTGTACTTCACACGTTAGTGGTATTGGAGCTGAGGAACACATTCCTGATGAAACCCTCAGTGACCTGTTTGTGAGGAAGGATTTAAACAATGTTAGAACTGTGCCCGCCTAGGTCTTGCAGCCACTCAATAAGAATCTTATGATCAATGTCGTCAAATTCTGCTGACAGATCTAGAAGAATTAGGATTGAATAATCACCCTTGTCTCTTGCCCTCAGGAGGTCATTCAGAACGCGAACCAGGGCAGTTTCAGTGCTATGACGTTTTCTGAAGCCTATTTGGAAATAATCAAAGATATTACTTGACAGGTAGTATAGTTCGTTAAGCATTCTGGGTCTAAGGAAGGCTTTTTTTAGAAGAGGTTTCAGGATTGCTTATTTCAGTAGGTCTGGAAAAACATAGGACCAGAGAACATAGGACTATTTTTGTAAAAACTCGGCCTACTGTTTCTGAGCATGCAGGGAGGATATATGTAGGTGCAGGATCTAAGTCACAGGTGGTTGCCCACAGGTTTTGTGAGATTGACATTTCTTCCTTGCCCAGGATGTTAAAACTTGTCCACAGGTGGGGGAATTTGAACCCCCGTTTTTTGTGGTTTTGGCTGTCCTTCTGAAATAGAGGTCCAGATGGAAGCTAGCTTATCAGAAAACTAGGCAGCAAAATTTTTACATTTGGACTGAGATTTGTGGAGGTATGCAGGCAAGATGGCTTGCAGAGCCTTTCTACGGTGCAGAAGAGCTGTAGATGTAGATTTTTTTTTTTCTTAGTTATTGTGGGTTGGTAGCTAGTTAAGAAATGCTTATCATCTTGGTTGTGTGTTTTACGCTACCTTCTTTCGAGCTTAGTCTTTTTTTTTTTCAGCATTCTGATGGTGTCATCAAACCATCACGGATGGTTTTTATAGGTTCAATGCGAAGGGGAGCAAGGCTGTTAAAGGTATTGCTCACCCTCTTATACTGTTGGACTAATAATTTGGTCGTTGCATGTGCCCAGTAATTGTTAGGTCGAGGTTTGATAAAAAAAGATTGAAGTCAAACCCTTTAATGAGCGACGTTTGGTTAGATGTGAGGAGATGGAGAAGTTTAGGCAGTGATCTGACCATACTACTGAGTTTAACTTGCTGTAACCAGATTCTCACGGCTCTAGACATGGAAGCCATAGCAATGGCAGGTTTGAAATAAGCTGCAGCAGCTTCAAAGGCCCTTCTTGCTGCTGTTTCTGCCCTCTTATCCATGGGGTCTTTAAAACTGGAGGCATCTTCCAGGGGGATGACTGTTTTCCTGGTAGCTTTAGCGACTGCCGCATCAATCCTATAACTCTGAATCCTTATGTTCAAACGGGAACAGACACTTCATTCTATTTGCAAATCTTTTTTTGTCAAATCTCCTTTTATTGAAGAAAAAAAAAGTACTGCAAAGAACATAAGGACCGGAACATAAGGCATCGTAACAGAGCAGTATACATCAGGCAAGGTATACAGACGAGAAGACAGTTCACATGCCTCCCACATAGGTCCTATCAGAGGACAGGTCCACCACAGGTGCAGGTAAGTACCGACATCGGACTCACAACTCCAACAATAGGGAGGCACGTCCGGGAGGAAGTGATGGACATCAGCAGGCACCCTATACCATCTAGTGAGGAACTTATATGCGGATTCCTGCAGCCTACTAGACGTAACCCCCCGTAGCATGAGAGAGATCATCTGATCCCGTTCATCGGTCTCGAATGTACGGTTCAGGGGCTTGGTAGCGGCAGAGGCGGGGGACAGGGATGAGAGAGAGTGCCGAATCTGGTGAAAGAGGAAAGTCAGTATGTCAGATACCGGGGCGCATAGACGGGGGAAGAAAAGGTAAAACAATATGGTGTAATAAGTCTCAGCACAGAAAATGAAATGTGATAATGATTGCACTCACAAACGTGCTTGAATCAATCGCTCATCAATGATACAGAATCTGTGCTGTCTTGAAAATTCTGTAGTGAAAATCAGAAACCGAGAATAGTGCAATAAAAGTTGATATTTCTTTAATAAATAAAGGTAAAAAACTTACAAACGGATAGGCATAACAGTAATGTTATGCGTAAAAGCAGTGTGAGGATGTCCTTCACAGTGGCAGAAAAATCAGTAAGTCCGTATGTAGAAAGTCCGGAGATCAATAATTACGTTTAAAAGTCTCTCAACGCGTTTCGCCGACCCCAATGTCGACTTCCTCAGGAGAATTTCAAAAGTCAGTATGTATCCCGTCTGTATATTCAGTTTTTAAAGCTCCCGGTCGCCGTCTTCTTCTGTTTACGTCATCACGTTTCGTCTTTTTTTTCTTTTCTTTATTGAACTGTTCGTTGTCTTTTAGATGCCTTGGAATAAAGTCTGCTGCATCGGGCTGTGAATATCGAATATGTGCCTTCAGCTTCTCAGCAGATATTTTTATGTTAACCCTGAGTGTCCTTTTCTGTGTGGAATGAAAGGTTAAGAGTGGACAGGTGGTTGGCTATTTCTTGCTCCAAGTAAGTTAAAAGAAACTGACCAAGTCTATTCAAGGACCACCATGAGGGGGGTCAGAAGTGATTGATCATCTCAGCTGTAAACATGGTCCTTGCCATAAACGGACCATAATAGGATGAATGGTTTTCTGTATGTTTCTGTATGTATATTTCAGGACACTTGTTATGTAGACAGATCTTAGCACGTAGCTGTCTTGTTTGTAAAGGTATATAAGACATGTGTTGTTTTCATGGATAGAGAGTAGTCTGGCTGATGACACTCCCTCGTGTGCACGAGCAATAAAATCTGCTTCTTCAACTCTTCTGGGAAGAATCTGTGTCTCAAAGTTACTGAGCATTCACAGGGCGAAGAACAAGACAGCGAAGGACGTGGAGCTCCTCGCTCTATCTTATCATCAGGACTCGCAGTGGCCCGTAATCATGATCGGTAAGTATACAAAGTAAAAACAAATTTTTTAAATAAAAAAACTGTGGCATGTCAAATGTATTAATTAAAAGAGGAAAGTCACCCTAAAGGGCACGGGGGTCTTGGGAACGAAGTCTGAGATGGAGCGAACAGAGTCCCCCGCGTAGAGGTGAGTAACGCGGAGCACCCTCTCCCCCTCTGGGAGCAGGGGCGCTATGTCGGCATAGGCCAAGCTAGGAGGAAAGTCGGGGTTGGAGGAGACAGGGGTAAGGGGGCCTGGGCAACTTATAAGGGGATACCTGGCCAGGGACCTGGTGAGGACGTGAAGCGTCGCCCTGACAGTCGGATGCCCCGGTTCGGTTAGCCTGCGGTACACCGGCGGGAGCCAGGGTATTGCTGCAATATCGGCGGAGAAAAGGGAGTTCTCAATGCACACCCATTGTTTGTGGGCAGGAAACCCACTCCATGACCCGGGAAGATGGGAAGAAATCCAAAACCCCTCTACGTCCGGGAGGCCCAGGCCAGCTTGGTCCTTAGTGCCGATTAGATAAGAATGCGCCAATCTAGGAGAGCGGTTGGACCAGACATACGTAGTAAAAAGCCTAGTCCATTGCCTAAGAAAGGATCGGGAGAGGAAGACAGGGAGGGTTTGGAAGAGATAGAGAAGCCGGGGGACTACATTCATCTTTAGTACGCTCACCCTGCCAAACCAGGAGATGTGACCGAAAGACCAAAGGTCAGCCGTAACAGAGGACAGGAGCAGAACGAAGTTGGCCTCCACCAGGGAGGACGGGTCTGCCGGCAGACGGACCCCTAGGTAAGTTATAGAGAGACAGCCCATCGAAAGGCATATGTGCGACAGATCTACGTCTGCAGAGGGGGAGGGACACGCAAGGCCAGGATCTCAGATTTTTGTAAATTTATCTTATAGAGGGAAAGGTCTTGAAACCTACTTAGTTCGGCATTGAGGTGGGAAAGGGAGGTTAACGGGTCAGTGACCAGGCAAAGCATGTCGTCCACATAGATGGAGAGTTTATACTCCTCACCCGCGACCGAGAGGCCAGAGATGGATGGGTTCGCCCGGATAGCATTGGCCAGGGGCTCAAGCATTAAGAGGAAGAGCATAGGGGAGAGTGAGCAACCGTGCCTGGTGCCATTGGCCAGGGCAATTGTATCGGAGAGGGTCCCGTTGCCACGGACATGGGCAGAGGCCGAGGAGTAAAGCGCGCGTATGAGTTGTAAGAACCTAGGGCCCATGGCTAGCCGCTCCATCACCTTAAACAAGAAGGCCCACGAGACCTGGTCGAAGGCCTTCTCGGCGTCCATGGAGACCAATAGCAGAGGAGTGTGGCGTTACTGGGCCAGCGCCATCAGGTCAAGGACCTTAAGGGTATTGTCTCTGGCTTCCCAGCCAGGGACAAAGCCGACCTGGTCATTGTTGATAAGACCGGGGAGGAGGGGATTGAGCCTTGAGGATAGCACTTGGGCCAGAATTTTAAGGTCAGTGTTGATGAGCGATATGGGGCGATAATTGCCATATATCTCTGCATCTTTGCCGGGTTTTGGGATGACCGTGATGTGCGCGGTGTTGGTATGTGGGTCTAGGGGTGCCCCAGTCGCCAAGGCATTAAAAAGAATCACCATGTGAGGACCCAAGGTTTCAAAGAATTTACTATAATATAGCGGAGTGAAGCCGTCTGGGCCCCGGGCACTTACCCTTCGGTAGGGATTTGATTGCCCTACCTATCTCCTCCAAACTGATGGGCGAATCGAGACAAACCCTATGCTCGGCAGAGAGTCTCAACTTCAAATGCTCGTCTAGATAGGTCGCCATACTAGATATAGTCGGCTCATCGGGCCCTCACCCCCCTGCAGGTTGTAAAGCTTACTATAGTAGTCTGAGAAACAGCAGGCAATGTCTTTTGTGAGTGCAAGTTGCCAGAGGCGTCCCGGAGCTTGGGGATGTGCGTAGTGGAACGTTTGGCCCTAAGCGCCCTAGCAAGCAGTTTCCCGGGTTTATCCCCGAGCTCGTAAAAATGCCTTCTGGTGAAATTCCTCTTAACCCTAGAGTCCAGGAGGGAAGAGAGGCGGGTACGTAAGGCCTGACGCTGTACCAGAACGTCAGGAGCTAGGGTGAGTTTGTGTCTGAGTTCGAGGTCGGCTATTTGGGGCGTTAATGACATCAGGGACAAATGGTCCCTAATTGAATCAGATGGCCTCTAATCACCGCCTTGTGGGCCTCCCAGATCGTCGTAACGGGTACCGCAGGAGGCGTTGTCAGAGAAATAGTTTCTGAGATGCGCATTGAGCTCCGGGAGGAAGGTGGGATTATTGATTTGCATTAAGACGCCAACACCATACTTTGGGGGGTGGAGGGGAAGACGAAGAGTCACATGTATGGGGTCATGGTCACTAATAGTCTGAACGCCTAGAGTGGCCGAGTGAAAGTACTGGAGGTGGTGGTGGGATAGGAAGAGGGCATCTATACGCGTAAAGCGCCTATGTGGAGGAGAGTAAAAGGTAAAATCAGAGCTGGGCTCTCCACACGTCCACCAGCTGGTTAAGGAGGACCATACGTTTTTACCTTTTTGATTTGCGAGTCGGGGAGGTGGGACGTACCTGTCACACATTCAAGTCTGGGGTCAAGCACCATGTTGAGATCCCCGCCAAATATCGTCAAGCCCTCCTGACAGTCCGCCGATTTGGAGAGGAAGCGAACCAGGAAGGGTATTTGGTCTTTGTTGGGAGCGTAAACAGTGGCGAGCGTAACTTTGTGTGTCCCTATATAACCCTTAACTATCAAGCTTCTACCCTCCGTGTCCCTCCACGTATCAAGTAGCCTGAAGGGGAGACTTTTAGGCAGGAGTATAGCAACCCCTTTAGTCTTAGAAGTGGGGGAACTAGAAAAGAACGCCGTCTGGTAGCGTCTGTCCGTCATCTTGAATTCCCTAGTGGCTATAAAGTGGGTCTCCTGAAGGAAAGCAATGTGGGATCGAAAGGAGTGAAGGAGGAGAAGCAACTTGGACCTTTGCTGAGGTTTATTTAAGCCTCTGATGTTCAGAGAGGTACATTTAAGGTGAGTTGTAGCCATGAGACATCAGAGGCCAAGGGCCAGGAGGGGGCTACGAACCATACCTTTAGTCACAACTCAGAGCAAAGAAAAGGTTACAGAAATCCGTGCATAAGAAGACAAAAACAAAACCGAACTGGGCAACGAAGAGCCCGATGAACAAGCATCGAATAGTGAGCCGATTGACCACGCGAGTGGTCGTTGACCTATTACCACGGCCCACAGGGTAGGTAGGCTCCAGTGGGGGTGGAAATGTGGTGAGACTGAAAGTGTGTAGATCATAATGTGTGGTGTGTATGGAGTAGGGATGGAGTGTGAGAGCACCCCCCCCATGTCCAGAGTAGAAAAGAAGCTCAAGGAAAAGTGTGTGTAAATGTATGTGTGTGGTTGAGGGCGTGAGGAATAAGGAGGCAGAGAGGAGACTGTAGGTGGTGCAGGGCATCACCATATGGGCCCGGGAGTAATAATCCGGAAGGACACCTCTCGGCAGACCGGTTGGGGAGACAGAGGACCTAAGAGGTCGCAGGTCGTGTAGGCAATGCACAGGTGTGTGGTGCGAGGAGCATGCCACCAAAACCGAGGTGAGGTGAGATGTGTATAGTGGAGGGGAGCTCAGAAAACAATTTAGTAGTCGACAGGCAGAACCAGAGTGTGTGTTTGTATGTGCAGTAAGGTAGCAAGGCCAATGAAGGGGAGCCAGGTAGTCTCAACGGCAGTGAGCCCAAAAAGAACCGGCACAGACACGTATGCGGAGGCACGATAGGGAGGGAAACACAGGAGTGTGCGGAGGTGAGTCGGAACAAAGAGAGCCGTTTCCGAATCCGGGACGTCGAGGAGCGGTAGGCCTAAGTTCTCCAGGAAGGCAGGAGCATCTGAGGCTTGACGGAGGGCGAAAGTCTCAGCGCCCTTACGGGCAATGAGAGCGAATGGAAAGCCCCATTGGTAAGGGATCGACGCTTTTCTTAAAGCCAACGTGAGTGGCTTCAGTATGCGGCGTGCCTGTAGGGTAGCAAGTCCGGGTAGATGGAGATAGAGTGACCGTTCCACAGGACGTCTCCTCACGCTCTGGTAGCTTTGAGTATGTCCTCCTTCACGGAGTAGTAGTGCAGTCTGCATACAATGTCCCTCGGAGGACTAGGGGTGTCACCGCGGGGTCTAAGGGCTCTATGGGCCCTGTCGAAATCAATTTGCGAGTCCGCCGGACGTTGCAAGAGATCATTAAAAATGGCCTTTAGAGTCGAGATGAGATCAGGTTGCAGTACGTCTTCCGGTACACCGTGGATCCTTAAATTATTTCTTCGTCCCCGGTTGACCAGGTCCTCCATCTTCCGAGCCATGAGCCGGAGCGTCTGGGAGTGTACTGACACCTGCAAGGACAAGGTATCTACAGCTTCGGTGAGTTTAGAAGTGTTCGATTCGCCAGCTTCCACGTGGTCCCCAAGTTGCTGCATGTCAGCCTTGAGGTCTGAGATCGCATCACGAATGCCTTGGGTGGCTTTTTCAATATCCTCCTTCTTAGGCAGGAGTCGTAGTGCCTCTTGCAGCGTGGAGTAGTCCCGGGAGTCCGAACAGGCGTCATCGGGACACAGTACTGGAGCCGGTGGGAGAAGGCCCCATCTTAGAAAAAGAGTCTCTAGAGTGCGGATCCTGGGATCCTTGAAAATAGGACCGGACAGAGGTGAGGGAAGACTTCTCTCTGCTCCCCGAAGGTTTAGGGGTGCCGGGAGCCTTATTTGTCTTGCCCATCTTGGGCAGAAAAGCACGCTTTAGCGGTAGGACACGGAGAGGGGCTGCAGAGCAAAAAGCCTAAGCGGCCATCTTCTTCAGTAGCTAGCCACGCCCCCTATTTGTAACTCTTCTATCTGGATGTTTCCACTGTTCCGCTATCAAAGTAGAGAGGAGTCGTGTACCGGGAAGGTCTTTTGTTTATTAATATGGCTTTAGAAAGGATCTGCTTTAGGAGTAGGTGTTTCTTCCTGCAGATTTAGAGTAGATCTAACTGCTGAAATAAGGTCTCCTGTTTCTTCTACTGGAAAAAAAATTGTTCCTTGACTTCCCCTTCTTCCTCTGAGTGGGTCATAAAACATTCAAGAAGATGAGGACTCAGCTTCTAATACAGAATAAGCCTCGTGAGGGAGGGATCATAGCTATGGAGATCCACCGGATGAGACTGGGCTTGCTGAGAGGTAGCCATAGATTTAATGAACTCAAACGTAGATTTCAGCTTGTTCTTAAGCCAAGCAGATAAATCAGAGGCAGAAGAATGGCTGGCTCTAATACAGGAACCACAGAGGGATACATAGGGATCCTGAAGAGTCTTACGGCAAGAAGCACAAGCTTTATGCTTATGAGGAGAGGAGTCAGCGCGTGTCTCAGGAGTTTTATCAGTCATCATACAACAGAAAAAACCTTTAGAAACCAGAACACTGCTTAGTAGAGGTTGCTCACTTACCTTCTCTTCTGGTGTCCCTTTTAAACTGATAAGCAAAATGTTGACAGGCATCCAGGAAATGAAACCGGAAGCCCCGCCCCCCCGGAATTCTCTTACGACTTACATGCTGCGCCGGCTAAGAAAACAGACCGGCGTCTGAGAAGAAATAGCCTGCATGCAGTCTCCCACCAGTACATCCTAGATGGTACAGGGGAGAAGGTAATCTCACAACTCATTACTGGTTCTACTTGCAGCCTCCTCCGGCCGTCCTCCACCTTTTGTGCGAGCGTCGACAGGAATCCCATGCTGACAATGAACCCTTTTTAGCTGCTATGCTTGCTGAGCCGCCATCAGTGTCCTGTCCCGTTACGCCACGTGAGAGCGGCAGCCGGATCCTGAAATCTACCCACTGGGATAGATGAAGGGACTGGTTCTAACACAAAGAACCCCGCCGGGGGTTATAAAACAATTAAAACTTATGGAACCACTTCCCCTGGTTCCCAGTACCTTCCTGAGCAAGGCAGGGATCTGGGGAGGTTCCAATTTTTTTATAGGTTCCTTAGTCTCCGCCCCTCAAGTATCTCTCCTTTATGCCACCTGGAATGGCAAGGGAACAATGCTTGAAGTATATTCCCATTGATATTTTACATTTTTAAGTACACTTGGTGACTAGGAACAGGAAAGTGTTCAACCAAGGAATATAGCTGTGATGTGTGGCAAAAGGGTTGTTGAGCTTCACAAAATGGGAAGTGGCTATAAGAAAATAGCAAAAAGCATTGATAATGCCCATTTCCGCCAACATGGCAATAATTAAGTTCCAGTCAACTAAAAATGTTATGAATCTACCTAAAAGAGGACATGTGTCTATATGTACTGCAAAGATGATGGTTCAAGTGGCCAAAAGATCTCCAAGGATAACAGCTGGAGAATTTCATAAGTTGCGTCTTGAGGTCAGTCTCCAAAACTACAATCCAACGTCACTGATATCACAAGTTGTTTGGGAGGGTTTCAAGAAAAAAAAAAAGCCTCTACTCTCATCCCAAAACAAACACACAAAAATGGTTTACTGACCACAAAAACAAGGTCCTACCACGACCATCCCAGTCCCCTGACTTGAACCCCATAGAAAACCTGTGGGGTAAACTGAAAAGGAAAGTCCACCAGCGTCGACATCCAAACTTGGAGGTTCTGTATGGAGGAATGGCCTTGCCGTGTATGCTTTAACACGTATAACACGGAGCTGTTATATATATTTTTATTTTTTTTGAGGGGGGGGGGATAAACCTGTTTGAATTTTTTTTATATCCATGAGAGCAAAGTTGTTGTTTTTGGTTTTTTTTTTTTTAAAGAAAGGATCAAAGGGTTAAAAAATTTCACAATTCATTGTTTATATTTAGCGGAGGGCACTGTTTATATTTAGCGGAGGGCACTGTATTTGTATGTATATTATATGCACACAAACATATACAGTATATATGTAGACACATATGCTTATGTTAACAGCAGTTTAATGGATGTGGCTTTGTATGGACCTATGAAGACACCTATGCATCTTTTTTTTTCTGAACAATAATCGAAAATGTACCACAAATGCATCTGACCAGGGCTGGTTTAATAAGGCTGATGAACATGACTGATATTGTTAATGAATCAAAATGTTCAATTTGTTCTGTTACGGAGAAAAAAAGCAGATCTGTCACTTTTCCAACTTCTTTTGTTCTGTGTAATGAATACATTTAACAATATTTACAGATTGAAATAAGCGATATTTACCTATTAAAAGTGTATCTTAACATCCCTTTTCTCAGGATCTGCATAATTATTCCTCTCCATTGATTGATTTCCCCAGTACCGTGGCTGATTTTTGTCGATTGGTTCAGACAGCCTTTTTAAAGAAGAGTGAGGTGAAGGGAGAGATCTTCAGGACAGGAAATTGATCAAATAATTTTTGTTTTGCCACATAAAATATCAACAATTGGCTACCAAAACAGATAGCCGAGGCTACAGGAAGTGTTAATTTAGTTATACTAGAAACAGTGGCAGCTGCCCTTAAAAATAATTTAGAATACACAGTACCTTCTAAATCGGTAAGCACAAAAGTAAAACCATAGAAAACACTTTGAAGCAGATGTTTGTCACCATTAATTCAATTTTGCCTTTGGTTTTCACCTTAATATTAGTATTATCAATAATATCATTGGGATGTATTGATAAAAAAATCAATTTAGATGGTTAATGGGATTTTTTTTGCTTATTTTTCTTATGCAGTCATATTCTCAGAACAATGATACTGTCCCTGAGTGAAAGTTAACGGCCTAGATTTAGAGCCAGACATAAACCGCATGCAACTGAATATCAATCCTCACAAAGATCACAACAGAGGGAAAGCTGATTTTTTACAAAATATTTTACCAGCAAATATTTTTTGTTTTTCTCTCATTTTCAGTTAATTCGTCTGGGCCAATATAAGGTTGGGGTTTTTTTTTTGTTTTTTTTTTACAAGATAATGTAGGATTGCTATTCAATTACTAGTAATAGATTAATCTCCAACATTGTATCCATACCAATCGCATTTAAAAATATTACATCACTTTTATGTATCAAGCACCTAATGAGGTCTCCATTTGCTCAGATGTAACACCAGATATGGGCCAATGTTTCAGGCACATTTTGGTACAAGGAGCTACCGGTTATTTAAATAGAAATATATATAAACAGACATTCTTACTAAACAGAAACCACTGCTTGGTCATCCGATTTATTTTCAGATTGCTTTCCTGGATATTTCATGTTCGGTAATTTAGAACAGGTCGGTATACCTTACGCCGGTACAACTAAAGCCATTGGTTTTCAAAGTCTCATTAATGTTATGTGTAAGAAAAACCACAGAGAATAAATGGAGCTCAATAGAAAGTGCATTAGTGTCTGTGGGCTGTGTGGATGCATAGACAAATCCAGCCATTTATTATGCTTAATGTAAGTTTCAAAGGGTGCTAGACTGCATCCATGACAACAAAGAACAACCTTATGGTACGACATATGATCCTTTTTGTTTTGCCCCCTATATCCTCAGTTGCTTGTTATAACTTGCAGTAGTCTCCTTGATGACCTTTTTCACATATGAGCCAGCCACTAGGGCAAATGCAAGCTTCACAGCAGCATCAGGCTAAAGCCCAAAATTATCCAGCAAAAAGGAAGTTACTAAATAAAATCAAAATCACTAAAATTCCACTCAGTCGGGGCAAGTGTTCAATGAATCCTTTCGAGTAAGGTTATTGAGCAACACTGGTTAAGCTGCTAGAAGATCCGCTCATGCCGTTTTCAGCCTTCTGAAGGGTTTTCACTGCACTTGGAACTTGCAGCCCTGTGTACAATGTGAGCCCGCCACACCATACCTAAAAGCAGAGAGATTGTACAGTTCAACCTTCAATTATTAATGGATCTCATATATATATCATGCAGTAATGTATGTTTACAAAGTGGAATGTCCTGCCTGGAAAAAGTTACTATAAGACACAAAGTGTGTTACTTTCACAACTGAATGTTTCAGTGTTCACACTAACGAAATTACATTGATATACCAGCATATAAAGATTTTTTTCTGGTACTAAACATTTCACTTTCTAGTCTAGGGAGGACAAAAAGGGCAGCTACAGGGGGATAATTTATGATATTGTCTACAAATGCCTTAAAGTAAAAGTGACAAAAAAACCCCAACAAAGACATCTTGCTTACCATAAATCCAGGGACAACAGGCTGTGTAAATTTTGTTTTAAAGCTATAAATTAACTGTTTAGTTTCGGCATTATAAAATGAGAGTTGACCTGCAAGAGAGACCAAAAAATAAGTTTATAATACTAATAAAAGACAGTAGATTCTATTTTCTAAACTCTCTATCTCTGTATGGGGGGGTGTACAATTGTTTTAATAGGTATTTTTATGCACAATACTTGTAACCTAAAGAGGTTATCACAAATGACACAAAATGCCCTCACTCAAAAATTATGACTAATGCAAAATTTCTAGAAAGGGTTTGTAGAGGTCAACCCTTTTTAATAACCCTGCCTGAAGCCACCACAATACACCCAAACACTACCTCCATCAAAGTCGCAGTATACTCCTATCCTGTCCGGGACAGTCATCTCCAGAGCCTTGGCCTTGTTGTTGTGTTTTGCAGCAAATGTTGTCTGTAGCCAGTTGTTGACATGCAAACACCAGCTGATGTTAGTCTTTCCTAACTGGTCAAACTTGCCAATTGATTTGTATGAGATGCCCACACTGTAGGATTTGCATTCCTTCTGAGCTTTCACTTCCCAGTAGTGTTGCCCACTTTCAATTGTGGTATCTCCTGTATGAAACGTACAAGTAGAAATCCAGTTAGGAGGAGGACTGGGAACTTTCAGCCAAGAAGCAACCCCAACCAACTGGCCAGTTACATAGTGGCCCAAAACGTCCATATGTTCACAATTCAGTCCTAATCAAATCACTGTATAGAAAGCTTATTAAAGGATCATAGAAGTCCAGAGTCCAGTAAATGAACCACCTGCAGTATAAATTTAGGAGGTCTGTGTTACATTGGAAATGGCTCATAATCCTCATATTGACAATGCCTCCCTCTGTATAGCTTACTATTACAAGTCAATTGCTACATTTATTCAGAAACCTTGAAGGCACAGATTGTTGTAATGGCTTTTGGTTCTTAAAGGACAGGCAATGGCTGTTATTGGAGTACTGCTTAAAACCGTGTTAAGGGTGATTGTTGGATAAAACTATTGCTAGTGATAAATGATTGAAATACGTAAAATAACATTTATTTACATATGTCAAATGCTTAAATTATTTTTTCTTTGTTTTTTTTTTTTTGCAAGCAATTTTCACTTTGGTTATACCAAACACTGTATTACCGAGGACGTGACACCAAGCAGTGCCAATAAGTCTCCTTACCCAGAACTGTATACGACTCTCCTGTAAACCTATCTCTGCTGCCCCTCACCATAGCCGGTCTAGCAGTAACAGAGGTTCTTTTAGGGGATGGAGTGCCACTTCTGTAAGGCAGAAATTAAATGTCAGACTTTTTACTTCACAAAATATATGCAATATTAATGGTGTTATGCATTTGCCCAGTTTCAGCTTTTAAGAATATATATGAAGGTATGTCATGTGAAGGCCCAAGAACCAGATCTATAAATACAGTATTCATGGCCTACCATTCCAGGAAAGGCTTTTCTTCACTTTATGGTGTGCTACCACATCAGGGAAAATAGGCTTGCTATACATTCTATTGTACAAGAGACAATGGTACTCATCTTTGGAAAGAATGCCCAGAGAAAAGTTCATTGTGAATTGTATGAATATCATCAAGTTATACTATATAATATTTTTATATTTAATAAGCATACAATGTTTAGATACACATTACTTTTTCACAAGTCTTCAATCTTAATTCCAATGCACTTTTCATATCAGTAACTAAGTACCACCTTAGGTTTTATTTTACAGGCTAAAAACTGAATAGGAAGGTCAAGTGTAGAATTAGTATTTCTGATGATATCGAAAGACTCATCGCAAGAAGGTGCCGCAACAAGCAATATAGAAAACTCAAGGTAGCAAAGAACTTCCAAACTTAAAAAAAACATGCTCTCAGTGGCACTGAAACAAAAAGATAAAGGTTTTACTTACCAACATAAAAGGTTGCATAGGAAAGCATGTAAAAGAAATAAAAATACAAGCCAAGCTAAGAAACAAAACTTGTTTTTGCAAAGAGAATAAACTACTGTTATTGAATCAAGAAAAGTGAACTTGTCACTCAGTGTGGGCAAATTTAATACAGGGTACAAAGTGGGTTATCTACAACAATAATTTGCACATCTGTAGAGCTGTTTCTGTTTTATTACTACTCTTTATGGCTTACTATTGTAACTACATGCTATCTACAGAATGCCTCTCTTCTACAGCTACATTCATTTACCCACACCATTGCCGGAGTGACAGGTTCACTATGAATCAGAAAGATTAAAGGCAGGACCCTTGTGTTCTTCCATTAGCTAAAACATGGACATTTATGGACATCAAAACCCCTTTAAGTTAAAAAAGTAACTATGCTCCAGCCAAACTTTATTTAAGTTTGTGATTTCTATTTCTCAAGTGGAACTGTCACTATTCAAATTTACCCTGGTTTACCCCAATTCTGTGTATAACGTTTTCATCCATTCAAAATACTTTGAGTGTTGTATATAAAAGCTGTAAATTTGGAGTTTCTTCTCTACCATCACTAGAATATTTTTACCTGTAATCACAAGGGTGTAGGTGCTTAAGGCTCATGTAAAATCTGCTAAATAATGGACATAGAATAGTATAGAAAAAGTGCTACAACTGGGCTGACTGCAGGACTGCCATACAATCTTCACTGAGGCATCATAGGAAGATGCACATGAAATCATCTTGGCTATGTTTTTTTTTACCAAGGTAGATAGGGTATCAGAGAAGCAAAATATAATATAAAATATATTGACAATGGGATAGCCTTGATTTGATCTATGATGTAAAAGTTCCTCTTTAAAATTAAATCTATTGATCGACAAACACTATGCTTTCTTATAATTATAGTATGTCCATAAATGACCCAAACTAAGAAGGAAAAATTGTACTTTGAGTTTCCAAAGCCAAAATTGGCTGTACGTAAAAAGATAACAGAAGATGTCGGAGGTTTTTTCCCATTAAAAAATAAAATAAAAAAGGCTGTGCATGCATAAGGAATTCAACCAGCCAGTGGCCAGCATTAGTAACATCATTTTAGCAGTTTAAATGTCTGGTTAAATTAAATCAGGCTACCATATTCCACATGGGTAAATTCTACTTTCAGAGTGGCTAGTTTGATTCTGATTTGAAACATTTCAAAGAAAAAAAAAACACATGCTTTCTGAAATGCAAAGAGAGGCATGTAGATTAATAACACAGAGATCACACTGGTGTTAAGAACAGGTATGTGCTACAGTTTCCACGCAAGCCACAAGAGTGGTCCTAATTCTATGTTTAGCTATGTTAATTTCACCTGGTGTTGCTCCTCAGTACTGTAACATGGCCACTGTCGGACAACAAAAATAAGCAAAATGATAAATAAATGTAAACGCAGCATGTGAGGAGCACCTGGTTGAGGTGTTTTACACTGTAATATAACAATTTTCACAGGAGTTTGTACTGATCAATAGTTTTCTCTCGCTGGTACATAAACTGTCCTCAGGACTGCCCATTTAAAGAAATTAAGTTTGCATCACTGATTCCTAATTTACTAAAGACTGCATAGTATTTCTTGTAGTGGGACTGCCTTTGCAAGCTTGTGAGCACAGATTGAGTGTGAATATACATGCCCCGACGTATAGCCTGGATTCTGTAATGACCCATCAATGCTATTGGCACACCATGGGGTATAGATGGCTGCAGGTGGGTCTGCTGGGCTTGGAAATGTGCAATTCAGTCTCACCTCATTTTATTTTTTTGTATGACTGTTTCACCTCTAATTTGTGATCTATTTCCAGCCCTAATTTGGATTTGTTTAAGTTAGTGTGCTGAATAATATTTAATATACTGAATGTACACTTCTATTCAAACTAAAAGCATGGGGGTTAAATCTCCACATAAGGACCATAGTGTCTAACCTAAATAAAAAATATTATATATGTACTGCAAAACTAGAATTGGTTATCCATTAAAGACACTGTCACTTTTAGTTTGTATTGTAATGGTGTTTTATTTAATGCTCAACTCCATGCTAGATCACATTAAGCTGTGCTTGCAGCATGGTAAAGTGCCTGGTGACATTGTCAAGTGTGGTTCCACTGATGTAAGGCAGAATATAAAGGCACAGACACTACATTTGCTTTGTCCTGTTTTATAAGTGCTAAGGAGCCTCCTCTCTATAAAACAAACAAAAACAAACCCAAACCTTGAAGCTTAATTATTGCTCTTTGAAGTACATCATTTTAAAAGCTGGGGCACGCATACAAAGATGTATTAATATTTTTCCCAGTGTCCAAGAAAACACCAAACATTTTGTAGAGTAGACTTGTGAATTTAACTTTAAATTAAATTTTCCAATTTCTTTAATTCGTACGAATGTCCGAAAACCAGGGGGAACACCCAATGAAATAAACAAAAAAAACAAGCAAAGAGCTCTGAATTTTTAATTGCATTTAGGTGTGTGATTTTCCACTATCTCTACCCCTACCTTCTCCACCAACTGATTCTGTGTTGGTCTCTTTTTTTGTGTAGCTCCAACTCTTGTCTTGCCTCTTTTTGTTCTGTATTCTTTCTCAGTTCCCTGCTATCAGTTCCGTTAACCCGGCCTCCCAGACTGCTTCGACAAAGAGCGGAGCTTCCGAGCACACCTACTCCCCCAAGTGGAGGAATGAGGTGAGAGGCTGTCTCCATGGGGAGCTCAGTGACTCTACCCTTTCACGGAAATACTTGGAGGGCAGAATAATGCAGACTGATCAGAGGTGAAAGAAGTGTTTCTGCAACTCTATTTCTCTGTGAATCAGTCTGCATTCTTCTGCCCTCTTGGAGTACTTCCACACAGGGGTCATTTCACCATTTGAGGAAGAGCATGTGTGCGGAGGCTATGTCCCTTTGCGGGAGCCTTCCTTGAGGCCTGGACAACCTAGTGGATAGCAGTGGGAAGCAGACCAAAAAAGAAGAATGCAGAAGAAGCTAAGAACAAGAAGAGGCAAGACAGAAGGGCTGCGGAAAAGGAGACAAGGACACGGAAGTGGTTGGTGTAGACGGTAGGAAGACATTAAGAGAAAGTGTGAGCAAGAGAGTAAAGGTCATTATGTCATTAACAACAAATGTAGTTATTGATTGAAAAAGCCCTCTGAACTTCGTCCGAACACGCAGGAAACAAAATTTGTCCAAAAACAAAGCAACAAATTGTTTTTGGTCCATGTGCATAAGTCTATTAAACAGTAAAAGGTAACAAAGAAACCAAAGTTCCCTTACCTGCCCTTGTTATCTTTGCTTTTCACTTTGTTCTCTTGACTTTTTCCCCCTGTCGGGTCCCACTCTACATATGAATCTTCGACCTTTAGATTCAGATGTGATGAGGTGTTGTCAAGGGCAAAGGTCAAGGCTGTAAGTAGAGTTTTAAGACAAATCTAAATCAATAATAAACACAGTAAAACACCCCATTAAGCTTACAAAAATGATACAGATAGTTGTGTGAAAAAGAGAGGTGGTCACACTTACTGATGATCAATGATCATTAGATTACAAACACCTAAGTCTGCTACTTAGCATCTTAACTCCTATGGAAGTAGCAAGGGGTGTAATTAGTTTTTGCACACATGGATTCTCCATTGTGACTTTATTTTTGTTGAATAAATCATGTAATATGTCATGTGTTCATCTTAATTTTTACACCTGCTAAGGAACGGATGACTTATTATATCTTGATATATAAAACCATAGAATTTAAAAAAGGGTGCACACACACCACTGTGCATACATAAAAAGAAAACCTAATGCAGCAAAGCAAGATAAAGATAAAGCCTGAAAAAGAAGAGGTTGAGTCTTCTCTTGAAGACTTAAATGCTTGCCATCACTTGGCTGCAGTGTCAGCCTTAATTTTAGTGATAAGAAGTGACTCACTGTGAACAACTTGACATTTTGCTAACCCCATTCTGCTTCACATTGTGTCACATCCTAATTACGGTGCCACGGATGGAATACCTCTGGGTAAACTGGCCTTTACTTCAGATGAGTTAGTAAAATGCCAACGGTAATTGGCAGCTCAAAGAATGTGACACACACCTTGCGCATTTAGCACCCCATTCCGATTGCCATAGGCAATCACTAATAACCTTGGACTGTGAACTATAATAAAATACAAAACTGTGTAGTGGAATTGAAATGAACTTTATATCTTTGCCCACAATGTCTTGTAAAATGTAGCTTTTTTTCATCACAATGAAGGAATGTTTGGTCCATTTAAAAAGTCAAGGAAATTGAATAAAATTTAAAGGAGATAAAATCGAAAGAGTTTCTTACGTTATTATAATACATTTCTTTTTAACACCATCACTAGTTGATATAGGATGTACCAAATTAAAAAAACAGGTACAAGTTTTCACATTGTTAATATCAGTGGTCAGGTACTATCCAATGGTTTACTATCCAGTGACTGCCTAATGAGTCTGGCTAATTGTTGCACAATTGCTTGTTTTTAAATATTTTTTTAATTGCTACTAGACTGCTTTTTTTATTTAACTTTATCTCCCTTGCAGTTGCAATATTATTCAGGGTAAGAATTTGTGACTTCTGTTCTAGGAAACTGGAATTACATTGTGTGTTGAGAGCAGAACACATTATAATATGATTATGAAATAAAGGTGAAGTTCTTAAGGACTATGGTCACTTAGCTTGGCCAATCCTTGTATGGGTTTCCTCCTATTTTTCAGTGCAATATTGTTGGAGTCTGTTGCCTTTTACATATCAATTGATTACATTACTGAGATGCATTTTTGGACAATTGGATTATTATTTTATTATTTAATTGGATTGTCTGAAAACTAAAAAAACTTTAACTAATCATTTTGAGTGAAATATCAAAGCAAAACTTCTATTCAATGCAGTCACCATGTTAACATTTACCGACTCAAGCAGATAAGAATAAAAGTCCAGGCTATAGAATACCTTTGGTTTCCAACGTGGCAGGGTCTGAATACTCTCCCGCTGTGGCTTTGTTGCAGGCTCTTACTCTAAAGTTCATGTACTTGGAGTCAAACTTTAAGCCTTTAAAAGAATATATTAAAAATTGACTAAACAAACAATAAGTTAAATCTTAATCTTAAACATACATGTTCTGTACACATCACAGGAACTAGAACAAAGGGGAAGGGTTGTCAAGATGTTATTTCTACACAAACTCATCTACATTACTCCTGCCTCTTTTCATACTTCTGCAAAAGGGTAGAGCCATGGTGCATACCATGTGGACACCCCCCCCCCCCCATTTCTTGTGTTATTGGAACATTGAGTCTGTGGGTGGGAAGGAAAAAGTGACTTTTTAAGTGTTTACAATATGTCAAAGGAATTAGTTTGCTAAATGGAGAGTCAGCAGGAGATGTTCCAACACTAGCAGGTTTCTCTAGCTAAAGTGGTTGATCTCACTCTGTATAATGCATAATTCAATGGATGAGGATACTTGAGAAATCTGACTTAAGTATGTCATATACAGGGTTTTTAGTTTTAGTGAAATAATCCCCTTGACTTCACTTCACCCCGAAGAGCTTCTTGTGTGGGTAAGAGCTTGGTTAGTCCTGTACAATGTATAGTTAAATCAGAGTTCTTCAGTCTCCTCATCCATCAAATTATATCTTATACAGAGCCAACTCAGGCCTTCTTGCTGGAGAAACTTGTGTGTCCTCCCTAATGACTAGTAAAGTGAAGCAGTAGAAGCCATAAGTAAACTGTCAACTCGCCTTTTAATGAATAAGCCCCAATAAAAATTATCCAAAAATTACTATTTTGTTAACATAACACCAAGATAAGACAGTAAAGCATAAGTACTGGCTTTATACTGTATCCACCCACGGTTTCAGAGCACAGACAACAAAGGGAAAGATGTATGAATTGTATATACAGAGCATAACAGGAAAAAGCAAGTACTTCCAATAGCTTAATATTCACACTTTATTAATGTGATACACAAATGATTGATAGAGTTTTGTAGATTTCGTATTATAATTGCTTCAGAACATATGAGCATGGGGCTGTAACTACAGTTACACTGTAACTCTAAAAATACCCCTCGTCTTATATTCAAGGTAGTCTTCTAATCAGACCTCCGAGATCTGACTACAAGACTACAAGCAGCGCTGCAGGGGACCTGGATCCTCCTCCCTGGCAGCCGGAGGACAATTTGCATGATGCGTGCAGACAATCTCTGCTTCTGCCGGGGCTTCTATGATGGAGCGCCGGCGTGACATGACCTTCCGGTGCTCAGTCATAGAAGCCCCGGGTAGCAGTGGAGGTTGTCTACACACATTGCGCAGATGTCCACCGGCTGCGCACCAGGGAGTTTGGAGCACGGGGACAAGTCTACAAATGCATTGGTAAGGCAGAGGGGGGCATAAATGGGGCAGAGTATTAAATAGGGGGGTATATAAGGCATATCTAGGGAGCAGAGTAGCAAGCCGTGGGGCAGGTGCATAACTGAGGGCAAGTAAAATGAAGAACAAAAATGCATTTTTCTCATAGTTTGTATTAAATATAAAAAATAGTTTACATGTAAATTAATATTTTCTAGTAAAACCTTTTCCTATTGGGTAGTCATATATTTAGGCTTTTTTCTGTCTAAATTAATATTCAGATTTTGGGGTGTCGTCTTATAATCATGCAAATGTGGTATTTATGTTGTTTGAGTGTCTTAGACCCGCCGGGTCTACATACAAAGTTAAAAAGCAGTCATAAAGGCAACAAGCATACTCAACCATTATACTTAATCTATGCATAACTATATAGTCATATATGAATACCGTACGGATGTGCTGTATAATCAAACTGTCTGCTACTGTGTATTAGTGATGAGGCTTTGCAGAGCATTTCATTAATTTTTAAAGAGACAGAATTGAATCAAGACATAATTGTCACTGACAGCCTGTGTTCTGTGGCCTTAACCCTATTTAAAATCATATTAATAAAAAAAATCCCAGTGCCATTATTATCCCATGTACAGAAATCTTACATCAGCGAATGAGGTTGTTTTTTGATGACGCATAAGAATAAATATGCCCATGCACAGTATTCATCTGTTACAATTTCATACCATGCTGGGTGCATTTAGGTTAATTGCATGCTTGGTGTATTTTACATGAATTAAAGGTAAGTTTATGGAGCCAGGTATCTAACTAACAAATACTGCTCAATACAGGATGTTATGCTTAACATTTTTATAGAACTATAAGTAGGATGCACGCGTGTAGCTGCACTTACCAGAAAGAGTGTATTCTGCATTCTTTATATTATCAATTAGTTCCCAGCACCTCTCATCTTTAACCCTGGGAAGACCATCATAATTTGTTTTCCTGTATTCCAGCACATAGTGATCAATTTTGTTATCTTCGTCAGGCATTCGCCATGTTACAGTTACACAGTTGTCTGCCACCATACAGTCTGCTGGATCAATCTCTGGAGCTTTGGGAACTACAAAATAAAAGGAAGACTATTTCAAGGTTACAGCAGACGGTAAAGACAGCCCAGCATTTCCCAGCACGTTTTTATATTGATGGACAAACACTAACAAATTCCCATGCGTCAAGCTTCAACCTGTAATTGCTTATATGTTCTGCTCAAAAAATAGTAAATGTTAAAATTTGTCTCATTCATATTTTTATAAAAACAAAAGCAGGCACTGATAGGCTGTTGCCAATAGAAACTGTGAAAGTGTACGAAAAAGTAAAAAAGTGTTTGTCATTAAACTTTCAGTGGAAAGAATAAAATGATAGATCTGCTAAGGTTTTTTTTTTGCATAGAAAGTACCATTAATGTTTTAGAATGGCACCTTTTAAAACCAGAGATTAACAGACCATGTAAACCAGCGGTCCCCAACCTTTTTGAGACCAGGGACCGGTTTTGTGGAAGACAATTTTTCCGCGGGCAGGGTGTTTTGGGTTTGATTCAAGTGCATTACATTGTATTGTGTATTTTACTTCTATTATTAATTTTAAATATAATTAAATATATTTGCAACTTCTCTGGTTGTCTTTCCATCTATAAAAAGCACATAAAATTGTGCCACTCTGCCCCCCAGTTATGCCACTCTGCCCCCTAGATATGCCACTCTACCCCCCCCCCCCCCGGCTTAACAATGCACCCCCTACACTCCCTGGTGCCTAGTGGGGGCAGCCGATGTACGTCTGCATGATACACGTAGACAACCTCTGCTGCTGCTCGTCACATCCAACAGCAGCGCAACTTGTCTGCCTGCATTGTGCAGACCACCCCCGGTTGCCAGAGAGGAGGATACAGGGGGATCCTGGCCGGGGGAAGTCTGTGCGATGAGCTCAGACAACCACCACTGCTGCCGGGGCTTCTATGGTGCAGCACTGTAAGGTCATGTAACACCAGCGCTCCTTCATAGAAGCCCCGGCGGAAGTGCCAGCAGCAGTGGGGTTGTCTGCATCACACAGACGTCCACGGCTGCCAGAGAGGAGGATCCAGGTCCTCTGCAGCGATGCGGGCGATCTGGATCCTCACCCTGCTGTTTGCCCACAGCAGGGCTAAATGAAAAAGATGAACACCCGCCCCGTGCTGCCCAGTTGCTTATAGGCATACCTGGGAATACCGGGTGAAGCACCGCCTTGACACGCCCAGCTCCCCGCCCATTTTCCCTTAAAATGGGGGTGTTTCCCACTGCCGTCATAGAGAATGCCCGCCGACATCACAGGACCACCCGCTGACGTCAGTGGGCAGTCTTGGCCGTGTGCAGCAAGGGAAGGCCCCCGGATCGCCAAAGTTCCCAGGTATGATTATAAGGCCACAGACCAGTACCGGTCCGAGGCCCGGTGGTTGGGGACCCCTGATGTAAACTACAGACTAAGGATAGTATACAATGCTAACAAAGGAACTGAGCAAGACAAAATCATTATTGGCAATGGGAATGCATGAAGACTGTGATTGCAATTTTTTAGGGCAAAAGATAAGATATTGTGCAACAGAAATAAAGTGCACATTATTCAAAGGGAGTATTTCTTTACTCACTAAACCAGTGTAATTAGTATTTTGTGTGTAAACTGCGTGGCATAATCACACACAAGTAAGTTGAATATTTAAACTCACTGACATAACCATGCATGATGAAGGACCTCCAAAAAAGGTCTGATCTGGCCCTGCAGAATGCATTATTAAATGAACCTTCTAAAATCCAGACTAATGAAACAAACAAAAATGAAGAACAAACGCTAAAATCATACTCACTAGTCAGCAATTCAACTCCCAGGGTACATGGCCAAGGAATAAGCACTGACCGCTCGACCGCATGTACACTTTTAGCAAATATAACTGACTTTCATCACAGCAAATGTTATCTTTAATTCAAATCAACTGCTTGTCTTAGAAGAGTAAAGAAAACCTCCTGGAAGCTGATTGAAATCAAAGCAATTGAAGATTGGCTTAAAATAAACTAAACTAACTGTAGAGATGATGTGTCCAGATCCAGTTGATACGACCTGAAACTGATACAAGACAACTACCACCTTTACATATACATTAAAAACCCTAATCATTAGCATCATGTTTACCACCAATTTGCATACGTGTATGTAATAATTCAACTGTATATACGTCATACACATAATTTAATGTAATAATAATAATGATAAAAGCGTGGGGCTGGGTTAACCGGGATTCAATTTATTTTAAAAATTAAAAAGGTGCCAGTATTGCAATGGTTGTCTTTCACTTCAGCCATCATGTGCATTTTTAAGCGGCCGTTTTGCGAATGAATGGAGGATTCTGTCGATTGTCCTATATGCATTTTTCGTTCCCAGACAGACCAAGCGTTTGCATGGAAAGCACTGCAGCTGAATTCAATGGAAAAGCAAGTGCTTTCCTGTCACTGATTGGCTGTTCCCAGACTCTTGAAAAAGGGGTAAGCTGTTCATTATTATACCTGAGATTTGACGGTAATATTTTGTTTTGGAAGAATGAATATTAAAGTCCTCAGAGTGATACTTTGAAATGCATTCAGCTACAGTGGGGGTGTTATACACACTGTACTGATCTGTACTGCATTACGATGCTGGCACATACTATATTTCATTAGCTACCATAGGGTTCATTTGTGTTTAATCAGATTTTCTAGACTTTCTAAATATCCTTAAAGTGTAGTAATTTAACATGCACTCTTCTTCCACTGACCCCACCAAATTGCTTAAGTGTATGTGTTACCATTAGTTTTCATTGTAGCTTTTTTTTTTAGGGGTCATAGTCTAGATTCTCTGCATAGGCTAACCATGCATTTTTCACTTAAAGCCAGTTAACGTTTAGACGGCTCATTGAATTGAGAACACTATTCCTTCTGTTAAATAATGTTTGTGAATTAAAAAGCAGGTTCTCGGATCATTACATTATAATTGCATTTTCCGTTTACAACTTTCAGAATGATGTTCAAGCAGAGAGCAGAAGTATGGTGCAACCGCCTAACTGGGTTGAATTTCAATGGCATCGCCACTAAGGTAAAAGGGAAAATTCACATGAAATATTCTGGTTGAACAAAATATTAATTCCAAATATTAATTTATTTAATTTCAGATTTAATGCTCAAACTGCTGAACACAATCTTTTGGCCAAACCTTTATTTCCAGTTCACCGTACCTGGTAAGAACTGTAAGGATTGGATCATCAGTCTTTCCTGGGAGAAATCCACCATTAGGTGTGTCATGTTTTCGCTGACCTTGGGTTTCAGGGAGAGGCGAAAAGCTGCAGCCATTGTGACCCTACACGAGATTAAGAAAAAAGAGGGTAAATTGGATATAGAAGCTAGCACAGCAATTCTGAGTTGTTCATGCTATAGATTACTCATGTACTTGCACAAGCAAATTACCCGCAGAAACCGGAACCTTGGGCTCGATTCAATGACCGGTCTAAAATCCTGGTTTTTCCCCTGAAATTACCGTACATGCATCCAATGCACATCTAAAAAATTATTGCTAATTGATCTCTGAGGCATATATTTGTCTAGCAAGTATATTTCATCACCTTAGTCCAGTGTGAGCTCATACCACATCCAGACCACTGACTTTTTCTTTCTCTCTATGGCAATGCTAGGTGGTCTGTTTCTCCATAGACTTTTGTTAGTCCGAGTGTAAGACTGGGTGATTAACAGTGAGCCGTTATATTGTTTACCGCAGGTAGTATGATTTTAATGTGATACCAGTGCTAATTTTTTTTTATAATACTACAAAATATATACCGTAATTACATTTTACGTTTCAAATATTGGGATGAAAGTGAAAATATGTTGTGACTGTGATTGTGTTGGAGAAACAAATATGAAACTATAACTTCTAATTTAGTGTCATTTACTGCAGGTACAGTGATGTGGCTTATTTTTTTATGGTACAGACAATGTTTTGGTAATTAAATGGTTAAGTTGTCCCTCATATACTGGTTTTCCTCTTTGTACTTGTGTAGGTATGTTTATTTTAGCTTTTTACGGTACTTCAAAGTTCTTTGGATGTGTCCAGGTCTGGAATGTAAATGTAAGAATGTATCTAACACTTTGCACAGCCCATTTAATTACTGGCCATCAGGCACGCCTGGCAGATGTCCGGAGAGCTGGTGGCCACTTGGCTTGCATAATTACGAATACTGCTGCTCTGTTTGCAGATCAGGTCCTACTATGTGCAGATGTCAGCTGCATGACTATTAAAACATAACCCGCAGCGACGCATATCCAGCTGGCAGCCGCTGGCCTTAAGATGCCATGGCTGCTAAGCCATCCTGAGCCCACCCCTGACTGCAATTAGGGGCTTAGTTAGAGAGTTGAATTGCAAGCCATGCATTTACCACCACTGTTGACACCAAGTAAAGATTAGACAGGTGATTGAATCCAGCCATGAGAATCCAGGTTCAAAGTTTCCATCGATGGATACATTTTCCCGCTTAGTAATTCAGAGTATTCTACTGGCACCATAAAGATCACGAGGTGCTGATAGATAGAAAAATAAGAAATTAATCCTTGACTCCGTTTACCGTTCTTTTTCTGACTTTCACATTAAATAAATAGTCACTATCTCCAATGTAGCCACAAGACTTTGTTTAATTGTTATTTCTCTTTGTCCTCTTCTGTCAATTTAGTTACATCCATAACAGCTAAACTTCTGGCTAAAGAATTTTCAGAACTCTAAAAGCAGAAAACAAAATTCCAACGCAACACAACTCCGGACAATACCAGACAACAAAACACAAGAGTTTGGTACTGTACCTATCCTTGATCTGTCTGGCAGCCTTGGTGCAAGTCAGGAGAAAGAAAGAAAGTAGAGTTAGTGTCTCCATGCAAGTCTGAGGGGCAGCACACTCCATGCAAGACATTAACGTGCATACGCATTACACGAAAGTGATCAAACAGAGCAGCCCAATTTTTGGAAGACAAAATTTGCTGGTGTTAATTGAGCTGTTAGAATTATAGGACATTCTCAAAGATCAACCGCCAAGGAAAGCAAACACAGTATTGAACGGAAATATCAAGCTTACCATTCCACTGTTTCTGTATACTTAATTTGTTTAGCAAAAAGGGAAAATCTACACCAAAACTTCCTCCTATTACCCTTAACAGCAATAATCCATCAAGGGTTATCACTGTAATACTCGCCTCTGAAGAAGTCCAGTGAAGCGAAATGCGTTAGTTCTGATGACCTATTGACCTTTTTATGCTAATGTTTTTAGATTACATTGTTGTTGAATACATTTTATACCTGTGATTATTAACCCTACTATGATTTTCTTTGCCCCAGTTCATATTATCGAATATCTTTTATGCATCCATGTTATTTATGTATGGTTGATTTTTAAAGTAATTGTTAATTTTGTATTCTTGCCTTATTGTACTAGTACCATGGCTTCTGCTGGCAATCTATAAGTACAATAAAAATTATTTATTACTAAAAAAGTGTAATTTTGGTAATTAAAGATTGTTTTATTGTAAAAAAAATAAAAATCCTAAAAATGGTCTTATATTTCAAACAGCTGATGAATTACCTTTTTAGGTTAGTGAGTAAAGTCATAAAGGTGCTAGAAATGCATAGGATTTAGTTTTTATTATTTGTCTGTATATAGTGTAGATGTCACTCACTCTTCATGCTTTTCTAAGAAGCCGTCACTGTGAATTTACAGTGTATTAGAGGAAGCTACGTCTTACAAGCTCCCGTTCAAAACCACTTTTTGTACCTTATTAAACTCCTCAGGCTCCTTTATGTCCAGACTCCGTGAAGCGAATTCTAATAGTTCCTCAGAGCTCTCCATAGCATTTGTACACTGGCCGAGCTGATTCTGCAAACAAAGAACAGGCATCTCAATAATGGATTTGGTCGATCACTTGAGCAAATCTCATGCAATTATCATTAGTTTTATCTCAGCTTTTTCATAGATTAATTAATCTCTGCTAATACAACCCAGTCTTAGTTTGTGGCTGGTGTAAGAAAGACTTTGGATTATTCTTATTATATTTTCAACAAAAAAGCCGCTGCTTCTTGTAAGGGAACCAGTAGAATTTTTGCTCTAAAGAGTAACTGGTAAAACTTCATTCCAGTTTAATCTTTTCCTTTCCTTTCCTTTTAGGTGATTATGTACATTTTAATAGTTTTGCTTTATGACTGGTGCAGTACTCAGGAATGAAAAACTCTAGTTTTCTGAATGAGGCCGTGTACTGCTCAAAAAGACTCGCCAAAGATGATATTGATGATGCATATTAGGTTATCTAGTAAATACTTTGGTATATGGTTGTTGCCTGAATGACAAACAAATCTGTTGCCTTATTGTCCCCATCTGTGATTTGTGCCAGTATTGTTGGTAGAAGCAGCCAATCACCTATTCAGAAAAGTGTACAACCTCCCCACCTAATGCCCTAAACCATCTGGGCTCCCTTCCTTTGAGATGTCCACACTAGCGACTTCTCCATAAACCCTCACTACAATCATCATCCTTGTCCAGGCAGTCCCTCTCGTTCCATATCATTCCCAATCAACCTATTAACGCAATGTGAGCACAGCAGAAAAGGGTACTTTTCTACTTGTGTTTTAATGTGTGTTGTCAAACTGAATATATATATTGTTCTTAGCTTTAATAGATGTTTAATAACCAAGACATCTTTTAAAAAAACAGTTTTACTAAAAAATAAAGCACAATTATTAATTAAGGGTATTTCATTAATCTTAATTAACTGACCCTATGTATTGGCAACCTGGATTTTTTTGTATTACTGCATAGAAAGTGACACTTGTGTATATGTATGTACAGTTTGTACCATATTGTCCTAGACTATGGGAGGGTATTTTTCTGGCTTTTCACCTTTTTGCAAGTTATGGAGTGGGTATATCAACCCTCGCCGACACCTTTCTCCTTTCGGAGCAATTTGACTCCATCCTTTGGAGACGCGGGTCCTTACCTGCAGCTCCTGTGTTTTATAGGCCTGTTCTTGCTTTATGCTGTTAGTCATCTTCTCTTTCATCTCATCAAGCAGGGAATACAGGCTATCAAATTCTTCGTCCAACTCTGAAAGTACTTTTGAAGAGTTAACCTGCAAAGCAGCAGCACAAAGATGCAACTAAATCAAATCCCAAAAACACTCAAAAGCCTTCTAGGTAATCTACGTTGCTACAACTAATTATAATGCTACAACACTTTGATCACACTTCGGGAGAGAAAAAAATGTAATGTCCGCCGCTGGAGGAACAGGCTCGCAAGGGAGCGGTATCGGAGGTCTTTAACAGACCTCCAGTTCCCTTGAGGGATTTTAAGCCGGGTTGAATCCGGCTTAAAATCCCTGAAGGGAGCCGGAGGTCTGTTAAAGACCTCCGATACCGCTCCCTTGTGATCCGCGCGGCAACAGCTGCTGTGCGCCGGGTTTTATTGTCAGATCCTGGCGCACAGCACTGAAGCCGCGCCCACCGCTGTCCGTGCCCTCTGACCCGGAAGAAGACAGAAGAACTGAAGAAGAGGAAAAGAAGCTGAAAGAAGAAAGGAAAGGTAGGAAAGCATTAAGTGAGAGTGGATTGGTGTATGTGTGGATTAGTATATATGTGTGGATTAGTATATATGTGTGGATTAGTATATATGTGTGGTTTGGTATATGTGTGGATTAGTATAAGTGTGTGGATTGGTAT